>JAMKQA010026347.1:0-12280 GCA_024699735.1 Posidonia australis
GTATATCCTGCACCCTCAGAACTGAAGAAGAAGACACTGACACACCCACCAGGTATCCCACACATCCCTTAGATAAATGGTGGTAAGCTTTCATTGCATAAATTATCTTCTTCTGTTCTCCTAGCCTGGTTCCTTGCACCACACACCAACCTTGGCCTAAGCACTCGACCAAGACTCTCCTCTTGGCACAGTCAATGATAGCTGAATGCTGTGCCAACTAGTCCATCCCGATGATGATGTCATACCCCTACATATCCATCACAATCAGACTGGCTCCAAAATCTCGGTCCCCTAACTTTAATGGAATGAAATTCCCATCTTTAATGGGAATTTGATTCCCAAGGGAGTGTCATTTCAATCTTTTTTTTGTACCAAACATTGGAATTTTATTCCAATCTGTTTTTTTTCCAGTAGTTGTATGTTAGTTCCGTAAGGAAGTAATGAAACCTTATAAATTGTGTTTAGTTATTTACGAGTTCTTTTCTATATCTTCGTGGAATTTGAATTTTTAACCAATCTTAGTATGTCATCATAATGTTTCCATATTTGAATTTCTTTTAGACGACTTCATTATACATGTATTTCAGAATAAAAGAGATGAAAGTTTATATAATAAAATTTGTATGGAAAATATTTATATACAATTATGTATGTTTGAATATATGTAAAGATTAATATATGATTTTCATATATGTCCGAATATAATGTTAAAATTAATATATAGTTAATATACATAATGTTGAGAAATATATCAAATTAAACACGTCTATCATTAAATATAATGTCGATAAAACATATACTCAAATATGGACAAGATTTTTTATACAATGCGTGAAATCAAATATGTATATAATCGCTTAAGATGTCGATAAAAATACACAATTGTTGACATTAAAAGAACTTTTACAAGTGGATCTTGTAGTCTAAGATGGCCTAATATAATAAAGTCCGTTTAAGACACTACTCGAAGTTCAAGGCTTGCTACCGACTTAAGAACAAAGGGTGGAGGCACTCTATGTATGTGGGACACTTTCCCCCCCTATATGTGTCTAATGTCATCTCACTTACATGATTTGAAAAAAGAAAGATTGTAACATTCGTAAATTCATTCTGTAATTAATTACATTTTTAATAAATTTATTTCAAGACGAGTGTTACTGTTTCCGAAACCTGTTGTGTGAATTTATGGTTTTTGAACTTAGACCTCGTGAGTTGACTTTTGTTTGTGTGTTCCTGTGCTTGTTCCCACGTGACTGACACTATACGTGGTTGACACTGTACATGTGGTACTATGCTTCTGGACCCTTGTGTGGGTCTGTGTGTGGGCCCATGTGTGGATGGACCGGTGGGTGGAAGTAGGTAGTTACGCTTGTGCAGGGTCGTGGTTGGCAGGTGGACGTTGATTGGTGGGCATGCATACTTACCTTCCTCCCTTGCATGGCTATTTAAGCCATGGCACCCTATGTAGCAGCTTCACCCCTTCCTCACCCCTTTCCCACTCGTCCCACTCTCATTGTTGCTCTCTCCCTGTCACGTTTCAAATTTCCCATAATAATTTAAAATAAATTAAATTATAAGAAATTAAAATTAAACAGAAAACATCAACTACCAAGAACTTGCGTGTGCGGCTACGAGACTCTAAAATATATGCACTATGCTAAACTCTCTACATGCCTGCACCTACAACCCAAACACACGAGGAAAGCGTGAGTAACAAAAGTCACCTAGTACGTACCCCACAAAACGACGGAAAACAAAACTATATTAATTTTCCTTTAAATTCATTTTGCAATCATTTCATTAAAATCCCACAAACTAGGTCCACACCGGTCTAAACAACAAACAGGGTTCTACTAGCCTAAAACCACAAACGAGGCCCTTAAAGGCCAAAACCACACATAGTGAGTTGAGAAGCTCGATGTCGGGCAATCAACTCTGGCCGCAAGTAGTCCACCGATGTGGGACTACGGTGTTTACACTGCCACGGTGAAGCCACCCTGTGTAGGAGCGATCATCATCCTATGATTCTCCCACTTGGAGAACTCTCACAAAGCCAACCCTTCCCTAGGAAGGCAGTCCTATCTTTCAAGACGCTACCAGCTACGGGGCACGTGTCCCACCAACACTAGCCACCATAGGGTACGCCTTCCCATAGTGTCCTCCACGTAGTGTTCAAGAGGAAGTGTCATACCTCCACACCCGACAACACCTGAGCCTCAGTGCTCATAGCAACAGCAGGAGTATCATACCTCCTCGTCACGCCACAAGACACCTCAATTTGCGGACCACAACCCTAGCCTTGAGATGACAGTAAGGGAGTCTCATACCTCCAACATTTGACGACCCTCAACCTCAAGCATCTCAGCCCCCCGACCTCGACCAGGGAGACTGGCCTAACCACCCGAGATTGTCGTCACATTCCCTGGTCTCGACAACACGGTCCCACAATGTCTCAATTTGCACACAGGAAATCAAGAAAAAACATTTTCCAAAATGGACCATTCATCTCTTTTGAAAGCCATTTTCAAAACCATTTTATATCTTTGAAAACTCTTTCAAAACCTCGTCAAAGCGACACATCAAGTGTCCTAGGGGACCACCACTGATGGCTCACAATCCCATCTCAAAGGAATAATACAAACCAATCCGGAAAACCCTTAAAATCAGATTTTTTTATAAAAATCTCTGGGTCCTGATTTGACAAGTCGAAAAACAGATTCGATATACCAAATTTTTATGGTTCGATCGATCGGAGAGATTAAGCAGACTAAATCGACTAGAAGACCAAAACTGACAGAAAGATCGGCATGCCGAAAGGGTTTGGTATACCAAAAATTACTGCTTAAGCCGAAAAGCACAAAATCACATAAACGGGCCTGGGAACAATAACACCTGCCCAGAAATAAATTCATTATAATGTAAATAATTACAAAATAAAATTACAGGTGTTACACTCCATCCCCCATTTCCTCTACTCCTTCTCCTTCCTAGTCGGTGTGCTCGGAGTTGGCGACGATGTGCGACAAGGTTCCTTGGAGGTCGTGTGAGGCTTCGGAGGGCTCAGAGTTGTCGAAGTTGGCTGTGGTCGACCGGAGGATCACCGAAGGTCGCGTATAACGTACGCACCTCATCCCTTGTTGTAGAATGTATGAAATTGGTAAAAAAACTAGAAATGCATGGAATCTAGGTAAATTTACATTCCTAGAATTGTTTTGTGATTTTTGGTGAATTTATGGGGCCTTTATGGCCATTAATGACGGTGGTTGAGTTTTGGGTCGTTTTGACCCTTCTAGCTTTACGATTTTATTGCATGAGTTGTGGTGAATGGATTTTCGTTTCGATTATGTGGATTTGGATTAGACTCAAGGGTCTACAATATATGTTTTAGTTGGATTTTATGGTGTTTATTTGGGGGTCCGTCCCTTGGTCTCATTTCAGGTGATTTTGCGAACTTGTGGTTGAGGATTATTTTTTACTTTTGTAGAAAACGACATATCAAAACATTTCAGTATGTTGTTTTTTGTCAATTTTGGTCCTCTTGGTGTTGGTTTAGTCGATCGAACCAAATTAGACTTTCGAAACAGGGATTTTTGGTCGACCGATCTAGTTTTGGTATGTCGTTCCATACCTTGAGTGTTGACCTATACCTAGTTCAGATGATCGATCCTTTTCGATCAACAGAGCAAGGAGTTCCAGTCTTCTCTTTTCAAAACGGTCTATTGAATCAGGCCCCAGCTGCTTTTATGAGAAATGGATTTTTGAGGATTTTCTGGATTGATTTGTTTTTCCCAATTGAGATGGGATTGTGGGCCATCAATGGTGGTATTGTGGGACACCTGATGCATTGGTTTTTTCGAATTTTTTGAAGAGTTTTACAAAAGAGATAAATTGGTTTTTAAAATGGTTTTCAAAGGATGCGATAGTCCGTTTTGGAAATGGACTTCCGTGTTTTCTATGTGTAGACCAAGACACCGTGGGATCGTGTTGTTGGGACAAGGAAATGTAACAACATTCTTGGATGGTCGGACGCGTATCCCTGGTTGAGGTCCGGGGTTGAGAGACCGAGGAGAGTGTTTGTTGGGTTTTGGAGATAAGATACTCCTTGACTGTCTACAACCATGCCGGCGACAGCCTCGAGGACAAGGGCGCGAAAGGCCAAAATACACGAGAGATCGGCAAAGTCACTGCAAAAAAAACAATAAAAAACAAGTATGCAAATGCAAGAGGCTGGACAAGATACTAGACAAGATGCTGGAACGGAGGCCGGACAGGATACTAGGCAAGAGGTTCGACAAGAGATTGAACAAGATTCTAGGCGAGAGGTTGGACCGGAGATTGGACAGGATTCTAAGCAAGAGATTGGATAGGATTCTAGGCAAGAGGTTGGACCAGAGATGAGTAAGCAAATGGGTGACCCAGAGTGCGCGGTCAACGGTGTGGCGGTACGCTCTGCCTTCGCGGTCAGCCGTATCATGTGAACTGCTGACTCAGAATCGGCATGAATTAGATGACAAAATGTGTAGCGGAGGGCTCACCCATAGTATGGATCAGATCAGAGGGGTCTACCACGGATGTTGTAGACTCGGAAGCAGAAAGGAAATGGATTTCTGAGGTCCCAACGCCTACTGAGTTGTTATGCACTGGCATGGGTTGATTGACAATGTTAGGATATGCTGGGGGTGCTAGTGAACGTGGAGGTGGTGGTGTAGGTGTAGGTGTGTGTTGCCCCCTGTGTGCTGACGACAATGTCTCTATTGTCAATCAAACCTTGGATAGCATTTTGGAGAGCGTGACACTTGTTTGTCGAATGTCCACAGGTGCAATGGAATTGGTAGAACAAGTTTGTCTTATACCACCCGGGCAGTGGATCTGGTGGTGGGCGAACCTCCGGTAGCTGCAGGAATGACGCAACTTTAGGAAAGATGTCACTCAACGAATCCCCGAGTGGGGTGAAGTCGCTTTCCTTACGGCGAAGTTGCTTTTGCCGTTGTTGCTACCCTTGTTGTACCGACGCAACGAGACACGTCAGTTCAACGATGGTGTGTGGATGTGTAATGTGTGCTGACCTGGTCGCTGGTGAAGATGGAGACATGGATGTGGGTATTGTGCCAACAACAAAGGTTCCACTGTCAATCAAAGTCTGAACGACATCCTGCAGAGTGTAGCAATTATCAGTCGAGTGCCCCAGGGCTTGGTGATAATTACAGTATGCTCTCGCGTCGTACCACGGAGGGAGTGGAGTTTGTGGGGGACGCAGACTTGGGAGTCTCAGAAGTGACACAATATGAGGAAAGACAGCGCTCAGCGACTCACCTAGTGGAGTGTAGTCGCTTTCAACGCGGTGGCCTCGTTTCTTCTTAGGTTGCTGTCCTTGCTGAACCGATGTGATGAGATGCACCGTCTTGGCAGTGGAAGGTGCGCACCTAGTGTGCAGTGATGACGTACGTGCTGGGACCAAATCTTGATGCCGAAGTGGGTTCTGATTATGCTGTGCTGTGTGTGGTGTTGAGCGCGAGAGCAACAGCTGCGGCACTGGTACAGCTCCGGGCGATGGACTCAAGAAATGCCATACTTTCGCACAACTATTGGATTGGTCCTTAAGTGATTGTGATGTGTGCCGTGATAAGTGTTGTTGTGGTGTAAGAGCTAGAGATAATGCCCCCATCATCAGAGCAATGTGATGCCGGGACGATGATATGGGCAAGGGTGCAGTGGGGAGCTGGGGTGAAGGCTGAGGTGGTGGAGCTGAAGGTGATGCCCAGAACACTGGAGTAGGCTGCCGGGGAGCCTCAGGAGCAGTGGCGCTAATAGTAGGCTGGATAGCAATGTCCATGCCCTTGATCCTTTGGGCGAGGGCCAACATATACTTTGCCTGTGTGGCATGAGATCCCTTAGGGACAGTGACAGGTGGCACAACCGAAGGTTCGGATCTCAAAGACAGGACAGATATAGGTTGCCCTAGAGGCAAGGAACCTGTAAGGGATGTTGCCACAGTAGGTAGAGTGCTAAAGGAGAAAGAACCCTGAGGGAGCAAGGCCTTCAGTGATACATCTGGAACCCAAGCTGGGGTCACTGAGGTAGACTCAGTGCCTAGCTCCATATTGGCCAATGTCAATGGATGTCCTACGGAGTAGGAGACAAAACCTTCGTGATGCACGAAGGGGACAGAGTGAACAGCTAAAGAGACAGCAAGCGTAGGTGGGGCTGAAAATGAAGTGCCCTCCTGAGCAACAGCGGCGGAAAGAGACTAACTAGTGTGCTAGGCCATAGCTCACCGAGAACAGGTGAGAAACGAACTACGATGGCAGACATGGGGATGAATCCTAGGACGAGCTATCGTTAAAGTGAAGAATAACTTGGGAAAAAATGATTAGCTACGAAGCATCGCAAACAAGGGAGTCAAGGCAGGAATGCTCGAGTAGTGGCATAGGTGTGACCATGCCGGTGGAACCCTTGCACGACTCTCCGATATGGTCATGACGAAAAAGATGAATCCGGAGAAAGAGATAAGCTCTAGAAACACCAAAGGGAAGACAAAATGGATAAGGAAAGGAGTCACCACCTAGTCTTTTAATGGAAAGACGAGGTGTGACCATGCCGACGACAGCCTCGATACTTGACCCGAAAGACCAAGTACACGAGGATCAGCAAAACAAATAAAACAGGAGTCGCCACCTAGTTTTTAATGGAAAGATGAGGAAAACCAGGAAAATACGAGAAAAATCAAGAAAGATGATGAAATGCAAGATGCATGTGTGATCCGTGCTTAATGGGTAAGACTGAAGTGAATGTGGGTAAGAGAAAGGGTAAAGATTTTGGTTACTCACGGGGAAGGGGTTGGCACACCCATGCGCCCGAGAAAGCTCGATCTTTCAAGGTTTTCCTACTGTCAATGGTCTGCTAGAGTGTATGCTTGCTTATTCTATATGCTCGTGCATGGAATGATTAAAAACATGCCAAATTAAAGCAAAGGAAAAGAAATCAAAGAAAAAGATTAATTCGAGGGTCGAATGTAGGCATTGTTAATGCCGCTTTACTGTACGCCCGTGGGCGATGAGGAAAATCGTGAAATTCTCGGAAAGCGTCTCGTAAAACAACGGAAATTGGGGATAAATCCGAGAAAATCAAAAAGGGGAAAATAATCCTCATTTCGGGACAATGTCGGCTTTGACAAGCCTTTTACTGTACGCCCTCAGACGATGGAAAACCAAAACAAGTGAAAACTACGAAAAATCGAAGAAAACTCGGAAAACGAGGAGAAAACAAAGCTCAGAACAAAGCTAGAAAAGCGTGCACCAAGCAAGGAAGAAAAGACGGGAAAAAACCATGCAAAAAGATGTGAAAAGTATGCAAAATGCAAATGTGAGTACAAATCCAAAAACTCCAGCGGATTTTGTGCAAAAAGCCCAAATCCGAGGAAAACTAACATTCAGAAGCCCAAATCAGCGAAAATACATATGAAAACACATCCATGCATGTATGAAGAATTCTTGGAGTCAAATGTGCATCCCTAGTCAAAATGAAGTTCTCTAGGGGCTAAAATGCAATTTACCCACTAATGCATGCATGCAAATCAATTCAGCATAAAATCAAGGTAAAAATGCAATAAAAACATCTCGAAATAGATCCAGGGAGTTTTATGCAATTATCACAACAAAAAAGAACTTCCAGAAATGTTTCAAGAAAATACAAGGGCCTCAGTGCAATTTAACCAGCAGAAAACAACATTCTGGAAGGTTTTTAAAAGAATGTAGGGGCTAAAATGCAAAATTACTAGCAAAATAAGCTTTCTGAAACATTTTAAAAGAATGTGAGGGCTTTCATGCAATTTTCATAGGAAAAATGAACTTCCAGAATGACTTAAAGAGAGTTCAGGGCCCTAGATGCAAATCTTACTGAACAAGAACTTCCAGAAAGTTTTTAGAAAAGATCTGGGGCTTGTATGCAAATATGTCAATGAAAATGAACTTGTAGAATGATTTTATAAGAGTATAAGGTCCTACATGCAATTTGTCTAAAAGAAAATATGATTCAAAGACTCTGAAGGGTTTTTATTAAAGTTTTAAACTGAGAAATCATTATTTTAAAAGTTCAGGGTAAAAAAGGTAATATTTTCAGTAAAAACTTTATTCGAAACATTTAAGAAAAATGAAGGAAGGACCTGAATGTAATAAAAGGACCTAATAGTAATGAAAAAAAGGATCTACTTGAAATGAAAACTAAGTTTCAAAAATTTATGCAAAATAAATGTTTTTAAATTTTATCTAAAGAAAAAAAAAGGGGGTGGCGGCGGCCGACGATGGGGCTCGTCGTCGACAACCGCTGGGAAAGGTTATCAAGGCCTTCCCATGGCCTGATCTCAGATCAGACCATGCAGGAGGCAAGAGGAGAAGGAGAACATCAGATCCAATGACGTGGATCTGAAGGTCGACGGTGGAGGTGGTCCTCCTACCTCCCTCGTCGGTGGAGAACTCCGGCAAAGTCCTCGGGCAAGAGGAGCTACAGGAAGACCTTGAACGGCGGTGCGGCGACTCCGGAGGCCAAGGGGAACTCTCTTGCTTCCTCCTGAGTGGAATGGAGGTTGATGAAGCGACGACGAGCTTCGGTAGGCGTTGACGGCCTCAACTCCGGCGAATGACGCTCTTGCAGCGATTGAGGGCCCGAGGACTGGTTCTGTAGGCTCCTGATTGCTCGGGGCACGACGTGGAACATTTGAAGCAACTTGGAAAGGCATGGGGATGCTGGAGGCATGACCACCTCTGAGGTGGTCATCTTCTCCGGTGACGGCGTCTTGGGTGCTTTTTTCCGGCGATTTAGCACGAGGCTCTGGGAGGCGGTGGAACAGGGATCCAGAGTGCGGAAGAGCAAAGGGGGGAAGTAAAGGAAGGAGAGAGGAGGTCCGGGGGCCAGGATTGCATCCTGGATCACACCTCCCACCCACATCACTGGAGAATCGGCGACGGCAAGCATAGAGGCACAACTCCGACCAGAGAGTTGCTCTAGATTGCTCGGAATTGCCTCAGGGAGAGAGAAAGAGACCTAGGGAGACATGAATTAAAAGCTGGAAGAGTCCAGAATGGCGTACCTGGCTTGAAGGACCTCTACGCCTCACTAGAGCTCTAGAAGTCACCTCCCCTCCTCTCCGCAGTTACCCCTTTCTCACTGGAATTCTCTGGCTCGCTCAATTCTCCTCCTCTCGTCGTGAAAAAGTCCTCGAATAGCTACCTTTGCCCCTCCTTATATAGGCGAGAAGAAACCTGAACCCAACGCTGTAACCACCCACTCCTAGCTCTAACCACCTAATAGACTAACTAAAACCCACTAACTGGTCCTGTAACAGCCTAACAAGCTCCAACGGTTGCCCCTCTTTGCTCCCTTGGTCATCGACAGCAATCGATGGCAATCCAGACCCTTGCCGGCGATTGATCTAGTGGCTGGGATTGTTTGGGTGGTTCCCTGGATCAATGGTGAGATGGTGAGCTCAGTAAGGAGGAGTGGTGAGGCTGAATTCATGAGGTCTGGTGAAGAGAAAATGGGTTCAGTGGGTAAGAAGGAAAAAATGTGAAATTTTTGATTATTTTGGGTAGGAAAAGCTTCGGTGAATGAAGGAGGATTTTGGGTTAAATTCATGGTAGAAATAGGTTTGATTTTGGTGAAAATTCAAACAGGAGAAGATGTGGACTAAGCCATTGCGAGCCTTGTGGGCTTCATGGGCCTTGTGGGCCCAAATAGGCCTCCATGGGCCCAAATGGGCTTTAATGGACCCAAATGGATTAAATGGGCTAAATATATCTAAATGGGCGCAAGTGGGCTCTATAGGTCAAAATGGGCTCAGTTAGGGTTTAATGGGCTTAGGTGGGCCTTGTGGGCCTCCATGGGCCCAAGTGGGCTTCCATGAATTAAATAGGCCTTGTTAGGGTTAGAGCTCAGCCACCACAACCCCATTCTGCAAAATCAGAAAATTAAGGTGTCTACACGAGGAAAACTAAAAAACAAGAAAATCACGAAACAAAACAAAATGCAGAATGCATGTGTGATTTGTGCCTAATGGACAATGCACAAATGAATGCGGGCCAGAGAAAGGGTAAGGATTTTGGCTACGCATGGGGAAGGGGTTAGGCACCCCCATGCGCCCGAGAAAACTCGGTCTTTCTAGGTTTTCCTACTGCCAATGGTCTGCTAAATGTATGCTTGCTTATTCTATATGCTCATGCTTGAAGATGATTGAAAACATGCCAAATCAAAGCGAAGAAATGAAATAAAGGGAAAAAGTTAATCCGAGGGTCAAATGTAGGCATTGAGAATGTCGCTTTACTGTACACCCTAGGGCGATGAGGAAAATCGTGAAATTCTTGGAAAGCGTCTCGTAAAATAACGAAAATTAGGATAAATCAAAGAAAATCAAAAAGGAGAAAATAATCCTCATTTCGAGACAATGTCGACTTTGACAAGCCTTTTACTGTATGCCCTCGGGCGATGGAAGACCAAAACAAGTGAAAACCACGAAAAACTGAGGAAAATCCGGAAAACGGGGAGAAAACCAAGCCGAAATCAAGTTAGGAAAACATACGAAAATTGGGAAGAAATGATGGGAAAATCCGTGCAAAAAGATGTGAAAAGTCATGCAAAATGCAAGTGTGAATGCAAATATGAGAAGACTAGGGGGTTTTGTGCAAAAAGCCCAAATTCTGAGGAAAACTGAAGTTCAGAAGCCTAAATCATCAAAAAATACATAGGAAAACACATTTTATGCAAGTATGAAGAATTCTGGGGCCAAATGTGCATATGTGTGCAATCCTAGTCAAAATGAAGTTCTCTAGGGGTCTGAATGCAATTTTATCACCTAAACATGCATTTAAATCAATTCTACACAAAATTAGGGTAAAAATGCAAGAAAAATGTCTTAGAAATGATGCAGGAAGTTTTAGGGGCAAAATGATCATTTTACCTCTGAAAACAGGCAATTAGAGTAAAATCAATGAAGTATAGGGGCTAAACTGTAAATTGGCCAGTAGAACAAAGCATCTAGAAGAATTTTAGTAAATTCTGAGGGTTAAAATGCAATTTTCCCAAATAAAAACATGCTTTAGAAATGTTTTTAAACACTCCAGGGGTTTAAATGCAAATAAACCAAAGAAAAGGACATTATGGAAAGTTTCAATAAAGTCCAGGGGTCTAAATGCAAATTAACCAGCAAAAACATGCATCCTGGATGATTTCAGAAGAATGCAGGGGCTTACATGCAAATAAACCATCAAAAATGAGCATTCAGAAACATTTTGAGAAGTATGAGGGTTGATATGCAATTTTCACAGTAAAAATGAACTATCAGAAAAATTCCAAGGAAATCCAGGGTCTTCTATGCAATTTGTCTGAAACAAAATACATTTAAAAAACTCTGGAGGGCTTTTATTAATGTTTTAAACTCAGAAAACATTATTTTAAATGTTCAGGGTAAAACATGTAATATTTTCAGTTAAAACTTTATTCGAAAGATTTAAGAAAAATGATTGAAGGACCTATATGCAATAAAAGGACCTAAAAGTAATGCCAGAAGGACCAAAATGCAAGGAAAACAAAGTTTCTGTATGTTATTCAAATAAAATGTTTTAAATTGCTTTTTAAATGAAATAAAGAAACGACGGTCGCCAGTGACGGAGCTCGCCGCTGACGACCGCCAGAGGGGGCAAAGAAGGCCTTCTTGTGGTTTGATCTTAGATCAGATTTCATGGGAGGCAAGAAGAAGGAAAGAGAGGAGGATCCAATGGAGTGGATCGAAACCTTGACGGCTGGGTCAACCCTCCCACCTCGCTCGTTGTTGGGGCTGCTCTGGCGACGTACCCGAGGAGGCTGGAGGTGCTCGAGGCGACGGTGCTGCAATCCGGTGGTCCAGAGGGCTTCGGAGTGTCGGGTGGAACCCCCTCCCCTCTCCTAGAGCTGAATGGAGCGGTAGGGGGGCTTTCTTCAGTCGTCGGCGGTCCGTCTCCGGCAAGCTCGGTTGCTGCGGCGCTCCAGTGGTCAGGGCGCGATTTTGGGGGCTCCGGAGTGATCGCGGGAGGTGGTGGAGTGATCCTGGAGGCACGGAGTAGTGTGGAGCTTCGGGAAGCGCACGGTCCACCTATGGAGTGGTCGTCTTCTCCGGCGACGGCGTGACTGGAGTAGTTTTCTGGCGATCTCGTGCGGAGCTCTCCGGAGTGGTGGAGCGGCGATCCAAGGTGCGAAGAAGCTCAAGGAGGCCCAGAGGAGGAGGAAAGAGGTCTCAGGGATCTAAGAGGCTCTC
>JAMKQA010026352.1:0-10020 GCA_024699735.1 Posidonia australis
ATAATTATATTCTTTTAAATATTTAATATACATATTAACATATATAGTTTATATTAGGTTCGGTTTGGTTAAACCGTCCTTGAAACCACAAACCAAACCATATGGTTCGGTTTGTAGATATTCCAAACCAAACCAAACCACTGAATTTGAAAAACCAAACCGAACCACTAAAAATGGTTTGGTTCGGTTCGATTAACCGGTTTGGGCGGTTTGGGTGCCCACCCCTATTTGCAACCCACAGTTGTCAAAAACTGACCCACAATCGTCAATTTTGACTGCCCAGTGCACCTGCCAACTAACCAGCCACCGTCACTAATGCACCCACCAGTCGTTGTCACCAATCACCCACGACCACAACACCCCAAGCCCATTGCACCCTTGGTCGTTGTTGGAGCCACCGTCATCCCCATTGCACCCGTGTCGAGATAAAAGACTAGGGAAGGAAAAAAAGAATGGCATGCAAAGGAGGGAGAAGGAGAGCATACCATGGAAAAGAGCATAGAGAAACCGCACCGCATGTTACTGTTGCACCTTCGTCAGCCTCGCAACCGCTGCACGTTGCTACCACACGTCCATGAGCTCCGCAACTGCTGCACATCGCCATCGCACCTCTGCGAGCCCCACAGCAACCAATCACTCTACCAACGCAGCCTCCGCTCCTCAACAACTACCGCTTGCTGTCGTAGCCTTCAATCTCCACCATGCTCTGGCAAGGATGCTCGAGTGCTAGCCGCTAAGGGAGCATGAGCACAACGAGGAGAAGGGCATGCAAGTTTTTTTAGAAGGGAAAGAAAATTGAAAACTGAAAAGAAAGGGTAGAGAAAAGAGAATAAAAACGGTTAGTTACTTTTTACATAGATTTTGTAGGGCCTTCCATTTGAAATACCTCCAACATTCATGGAGTAGAAGTTTTCCACCTACAGCAGCATTGGGTTTGAAGTGCAAAATATCAGGCAAACTTGCAATTAACCCCTCAACATTGGCAAAAATACATCTTGCCCCTTTGCTTGGCAAAACTACCATATGCCCATATACTTGGCCGAATCACCACAAGCTCTTGTAGAAAGGTGGAATTACGAAATGCCCCCTCAACTTGGCAAACATCGTAGATCTACCTGTATTATGTTGTAGAATTGTGAAATGGCCCTTCAACATCTAACATAGTTGCAGATATGCACTTAGCTTGACAGTAGAATGCCCCTCAGCTTGGTAGCCCATCCAAAGCACCCCTCAATCAAATAACACCCTTTGATTCTCATGAAACTGCAAGATGTGCGCAACTCTACAGTATTATGGAACACACTTAACTCTAGTAAAATTGCGACACACCCCCGTGTCTTTACAGAAACATCTGATAGAATTGCGATGTGCCGCTTGAACTTGACATTATCGCATTATGCTTTAATCAGGCGAAACTGCTATGTGCCACTTAACTTGGGAAAATTGCAATATGTCCCTCACACTTTGCATAATTGCAAATATGCCCCTCACTTAGCAAGAATATGCCCCTGAATATTCGACAAGATTGGCAAATAGTCTCCCACTTGGTAGAAAGGCTTGATGCCCCTCGACTTAGCAAAGCCATAGCATGCCCCCTTTACAAGAGGACAAGCACCCCTTCAACTTAGCAAGACTGCAACATAGCCTTCAGTTCGATAAACTTGCAGATATGTCACTGCATTACTTCACAAAATTGCAGAAGACCCCTCAACATTTAATACAATTGTTGTACACACCACTCGGGCTGCCAAAATCGTAGAAGACCCCATTAGCCGAGTGATATTGCTAAATGCCCCCTCTCAGGCAAGATTATAACATGCTCCTGTGCCAAGGCCAAATGACCCTTTAGCTTGATAGGATCAGAGTATTCCCAGAACACCTTTCGCTTGGCTATATAGTATAACACTCTTAGCTTTGGGTAAATTGCAAAATGCTCCAACTTAGTAAATTGCATTTTGCCTCCACATATACAAAATGCCCATGTAAACCCAAGTGTGCAATGCAACTGCATCATGCCCTAGCATGATACGAAATGCACACAGCATATAGCAAATCAACTACAACCTGCCACATATCAACCCTTGTTATGTGGATTAGTTCAATGCCTCGACAACCAGCAAAACACCCCAACTAGTGTCACCGTACAAGCCACTAAGCAAAAATCTAACATGCCCTGAGTCACCAGACTTGGTAAGGCATCCAACTCGCTCTTAATTTTGCCTCCTCTTGTGACTTTGCTCTAGGTGAACAAAGTCTAGCTCACCTCTTCTTGATCTTCTCTTTGGGAAAACAATGTCAAGTATGTTTCTTGGTGACTTCGCTTTGGGTACACAAAGTCAAGCTCACCTTTTCTAGATCTTCGATCCGGGCATATGAAGTCCAATCTATTTCTTTGTGACTTTGCTTCTGGTGGACGAAGTCTAACTTGCATTTTCTAGATCTTCGCTTCAGGTGGACGAAGTCTAGCTTGCCTTTTCTAGATCTTCGCTCAGGCTGCACGAAGTCTAGTCTGCTCCTTTGCGACTTCACTCCAAGTGAATGAAGTCTAGCTCACCTTTTTTTGATCTTCACTTTGACCAAATGAAGTCTAGTTTGTTCCCTTTCAACTTTGCTCCAAGCAGATAAAGTCTAGCTTACTTTCTCTAGATCTTTGTTCCGAGCAAACGAGATCTAGCTCCTTTGTCGATATTCCGACCCACATGGATGGAAACCCTGCATTTTGTGAATTGTCCTAACTACGTCCTAATTAACAAGTTCCTTCTTTCCTAGCTTCCTCAAAGTGTCTCAAATGCATCTTGGTTGTGTCATGCCCTAAATTTTCCACAATAATTTAAACAAATTAAATTATGGGAAAATTAAAACTAAACAGTAAATATCAAACTACCAGGAACTTGTGTGTGCGGCTAGGAGAATCCAAACTATATGCACTACGCTAAACGTCTGCATGCCTACACCTGCAAACCAAAACACGAGGAAAAACGTATGAGTGACAAAAGTCACCCAGTATGCACCCCACGAAAACTACGAAAAATAAAACTATAATCAATTTTCCTTTTAAAATTCATTTCGCAAACTATTTCTCAAAACCTCGTAAACCAGGCCCACACCAACCAAAACCACAAACCAGGGCTCTACTAGCCTAAAGCCACAAGCAAAGGCCCTCAATGGCCAAAACCACACATAGTGAGTCGAGAAGCCCGACACTAGGCAACCTAACTCTGGTCACACGCAGTTCGCTGAGGAGCGACCACAACGTTCTGCACTGCCACGGTGTGCCACCCTGTGCAAGAGCCAACCACCGTCCTGCAATTCTCCCACTTGGAGAACCCTCACAAAGCCAACCCCTGCTTGGGAAGGCTGTCCTGTCTCTCAGGACGCTACCAGCAATGGGGCACGTGCCCCATCCACACTGACCACCACAGGGTACGCCTCCTCACGGTGTCCTCCATACATGGTGCTCAGGAGGGAGTGTCATACCTCCACACCTGACAACACCTGAGCCCCAGTGCTCACAGCAACAGCAGGAGTATCATATCTCCCCGTCATGCCACAAGACACCTCAACCCGCGGACCACAACCCTAGTCTCGAGACGACAGTCAATGAGTCTCATACCTCTAGGACCCGACGCCCCTCAGCCTCAAGTATCTCGACCTCTAACCTCAACTAGGGAGTCGCGCCCGACCACCCAAGAATGTCGTCACATTCCCTGGTCTCGACGACACAGTCCGACACTGTCTCGGCCCGCACACAAAAAACTAGGAAAAACATTTTCCAAAACAGGCCAACTATTCTTTGAAACCCATTTTCCAAAGCCATTTTCATATCTTTGAAAATCCATCCAAAACCTCAGTGAAACGACACATCAGGTGTCCCAGGAGACCACCATTGATAGCCCATAGTCCCTATTAATGGGACAAAACATAGCAATCAAGAAAACCCTCAGAAAACACATTTTATAAACTCATTTGGGTCTTGATTTGGCATGCCGAAAATCAGGTTCGGTATGCCGAAATCTACTGATTCAGTTGACCAGGGTGATTTCGCAAGCCGAATCGACCGTAGGACCAAACTAACAGAAAAACGGTATACCGAACGAAAAACGGTATACCAAGCTGATTTGGTATGCCGTTTTCAATTCGGTATGTCGAATTCTGTGAAACCAGAAAATGACCCAAAATCCTATAATCCAAAATTACCCCAACTAGGACTTTCGATCAGACCCCCTAAACAAGAACCAAAAATCTTACATAAAACATAAGATGTAGACCCTCGAGTGTACTCCAAATCCCAACAAACAAAACTAAAATCCATTCACCATGCATCAAGATATAAATTCGGAAAGGCATAAGCGTCAAAACGACCCAAAACGCACCAACCATCATAAATGCCAATAAATTCGCCATAATTTCTCATAAAATCATAATAAATTCTAGGAATGTAAATTTACCCAGATTTCATGCAATCCAAGCATTTTCTACTAATTTCATGCTCTCTATTACATAAGGTGGAGATGCATACCTGAAAACGCCTCCAGCGATCTCTGACCGACTCCGGCGAGCTGCGGCGCAACCACGGCCACGGGAGCACTCCACATTCTCGAGGATGCTCCACGCACCGCCGCAACCACTGCATCCCTCCGCTTCACTCCCTCCCTCTCTCTCTGTTCGACGACGTGCAAGAAGAAGGAACATGGGATATTAGTGGAAGGAGAAGAAGAGGGGAAAGAGGAAGGAGGAGTGGGGAGGAAGGAAAGGAATGGAGGGGAAGGAGATGTGCGCAACAGGGAGGAGAAGGAAAGAAGATGAAAGAAGAAGAAGGCGACGATGAGAAATGGAGTGCAGTGCAGCTTATAAAGCCTACGCCTGCAGTAGCTAGGAACGTGCTCACCTGCGCGTCTCAGCCACTGGCACACCGCATGAGCAACCAACCACTTCGCCCAACCACCAGCCCACAAATACGGGCCCCATAGGGACCCCATACCTATGCCCCACACGGACCCACACTAGGGCCCCACATGCAAAGTGCCACAATGCACACTACCAAACCACGCACAGGGACACGCAAGCAGAAGCCCGCCCATGCGGTCCTAGACTAAAAGCACAGAACCACACAACGAGCCTCAGAACAGTAACACCCGTCCAGGAATAAAATTCATAAACTGTAAATAATTACAAAATTGAATTTTACGGGTGTTACATCCTAACACCCTTAAAAGAAGATTTCGCCTTCGAAATCACAAGGCGAAAATATACAGGTACTGGGCTAGAATGGCTTCCTTACGTTCTCACGTCGCCTCCTCGGCTCCACGATGCCGCCACTGCACTAAGACCAGCGGAATCATCTTGTTCTGCAGCACCTACTCCTTGCGGTCAACAATCTCGACGGCATCCTCCACAAAGGATAGATCTTCCAGGAGCCCATCTGGCTAAACTGGAATCACATAAGAAACGTTAGCCAAGCACTTCCTCAGCATGGAGACATGGAACACGTCGTGCACAGACGACATCTCTGGTGGTAAATCCAACCAGTAGGCAACCTCACTGATCCTCTGGGTGATCGGGTACGAGCCACTATGGCGAGAACTCAACTTGCCACGCTTCCGAAACCACATCACACCCTTGGTCGGCGACACCTTCATGAACACATAGTCTCCCACCAGAAACTCCAGCGGTCTCCGCTTCCTGTCGGCGTAACTCTTCTGCTAACTCTATGCAGCCAACAGCCTGCTCCAGATCAAATCCACCTTGTCTGCATACAACTACACAAGCTCAGGACCAATCAATTGACGCTCGCCCACCTCACTCCAGCAAACCGGTGATCTGCATGGCCTATCGTACAAAGGTTCGTACGGCACCATCCCGATGCTCAAGTGATAGCTATTGTTGTAGGCGAACTCAATCAGCGGCAAATGGTCCTCCCAACTCCCTTGAAAGTCTAAGGCACATGCTCTGAGCATATCTTCTAGCGTCTGGATAGTCATCTCTATCTGACCATCCGACTGAAGATGAAATGCCATGCTATAGTTGAGCACAGTGCCCAAGGCCTCCTGCAGAGTTCTCCAGAACCTTTTGGTGAACCTTGTGTCTCTGTCTGACACGATGGACACCAAAACACCATGCAGCCTCACCACCTCAGAGACATACAACTCTGCCAAGCGGTGCATCGAAAGCTTCACCCAAATGGCCAGGAAGTGAGTAGACTTGGTTAGCCAACCCACGATCACCCACACAGTGTCATTCTTCCTCTGAGTCTGCGGCAAACCAGTCACGAAGTCCATTGAGATGTGCTCCCACTTCCACACAAGAATATCCAACGGTTGTAAGGTCCCTCTAGGTCTCTGGTGCTCTGCCTTGACCAACTGGCAGGTAGTACACCTCGCCATATGGTCAGCAACATCTGTTTTCATGCCAGGCCACCAAAAGTTCCACTTCAAGTATTGGTACATCTTTGTACTACCAAGGTGTAAGGTGTACCTAGACCGATGCGCTTCATCCAACAACCTCTGCCTGGCCTCCTTATGCTAGGGCATATACAAACGCATGTCATACCTCAGCTCTCCATATGCCCCAACATAGAAATCAGGCTCTCCACCAGCCTCGAGCTTCCCAAACACATCCTATACAAACGGATCTAACTGTTGACAGGCGATAATAAACTCTAGCAGGTTAGGGCGAATAGATAGGTTGGCCACCCAGGCAGCAACCGTTCCCCGAGCTTGCAGCTTTGGCCTGCAGCTCACCAAATCCTCCAACATGGTCAACACCTTGACCATCAAGCTCGCCATCACGTGCGTACGCCGACTCAGGGCATCGGTGACCACGTTGGCCTTGCTAGGATGATAAAACATGCTGAAATCATAGTCTTTCAAATACTCCACTCAGCAGCGTTTCCTGAGGATGAGGTCCCTCTGCGTGAAGATATACTTCAAGCTCTGATGATCGGTGAAGACCTCAAACTGCTCCCCATAGAGATAGTGTCGCCAGAGCTTGAGAGCGAACACTACGGCAGCCATCTCCAAATCATGGGTCGGGTAGTTCTTCTCATGATCCTTCAGCTGGCGCGAAGCATATGCAATAACATTGCCATGCTACATCAGAACACACCCTAACCCAACGCCGCTGGCACCATTATACACAATGAAGCCACCACTTCCAGAAGGCAGAGTCAACATAGGGGCAGAAACAAGAGGAGACTTCAGCTCTTGGAAACTCGCCTCACAATTCTAGTCCCAGCAAAAAGGAACTCCCTTCCTGGTCAACTCAGTCAAAGGCGCGGCTATGGAGGAGAAATCCCTGATAAACCTCCTATAATAGCCCGCCAGACCCAAGAAACATTTAATCTTCGACACAGTCCTGGGTCGCTCCCAGCTACTCATTGCCTCAACCTTGGCAGGATCCACTCTATTGCCTTCTCCAGAAATCAAATGGCCAAGGAACATGACTTCGCTTAGCAAGAACTCACACTTGGAGAATTTGGCATACTACTAATGACGCCTCAGAGTATCCAAAACTGCCCTCAGGTGCAAGGCGTGAGTCTCAACATTAGGAGAATAGACCAGCACATCATCAACAAAAACCACAATGAACTGGTCCAAAAAATGGCTGAAAATCCTATTCATCAGATCCATGAACGCAGTCGGCGCATTAGGAAAGCCGAAAGGCATGACCGTGAACTCGTAATGCCCATACCGCGTTTGGAAAGCAGTCTTCTGAATGTCTGGGTCTCGAATCCTCAACTAGTGATACCCTGACCTCACATCAATCTTCGAGAACACCGATGCAGATTGCAGTTGGTCGAACAAGTCATCAATGCGGGGCAAGGGATACTTGTTCTTCACCGCGATCTAGTTCAACATCCGATAATCAATACACAGTCGGAGCGAACCATCCTTCTTACGAACGAACAAGACAGGAGCTCCCCACGGAGACACACTTGGCCTGATAAACCCCTTGTCCAGCAACTCCTACAGTTGAGTCTTGAGCTCTTGCAATTCCGCCGGTGCCATGCGATAAAGGGGCTTCAACACAGCACTAGAACCAAGGACCAGTTCGATCGAGAACTCTACTTCCCTGTGAGGTGGCAAACCAGGCAAATCGTCAGGGAAAACATCAACATATTCACACACCATAGAGATGTTGTGAACACCCAACTCAGGAGAAGTGGGGGTAACTATACTGGCTATATCCCACGCAACTCTTGACCAAAGACTTATAAGCTTTCATTGCTAAAATGACAAGCTTAGGCTCACCCTGACACCCACCTTGCACAAAGAAAGACTCATCCTCAGGAGACCCAAAATAAACTCTCCTCCGAGTACAGTCGATCAAAGCAGACTGTTGCGCCAACCAGTCCATACCGAGTATCACATCGTACTCCTATATGTCCATCACGATCAGGTTGGCATCGAACTCTCTACCATTCAGTGTCAAGTTGACAAACCGCAGATACCTCCATGCCAAACTATGCTCCCCGAGCGGCGTCACCACGCTGAGATGAAAGGCCAGTCTAGCTAGTCTCTCTCCCAACTCTGTCACAAAAGACTCAGAGATAAAGGAGAAAGAACTCCCTGAGTCAAACAACACTTTGGCCATCCGGCCAGCCACAATAAAAGAACCTGATGGCCAAACAAAACAACACCACACATCCATACAATCAGACAGATGTCCATATTACAAAGAGATTACAACATATCTTAGAGGGTTACAAAACCAACTATTCATCCTTACCCTCAACAACATCTCCCGAAGACCTAGTGCCTGGAGCTGCGATAGTGAACACCCGTCCCCTAGTTGGCTACTGCGGTGCGCTTCCTTCCTTCTTGGGCTGTTCTGGACAAGATCTTTGAACGTGTCCTGCCTTCCCACAATTATAGGACACCACTGGAGAGGGAGTTCGCCTAAGATGAGGGCAATATGCAGCAATGTGGCCCACCTAACCACAGTTGAAGCACTGGTTCCCACCGGGAGCACTAGACCTAGTCTGACTGAGGCCAGCTCCGCTACTCCCAGCAGAACTCCACCGGCCCGAAGAGGAAACACTAGACCTCACCTTCTGCTTCTTCTCAGGGCTACCCAAATTACTAGCACTTGGAAGACTAGAGAAAGAGAACCGGGAGGTAAAAGAAGACTTACCCTTCCCTCTAGGACGACTCTCCAGAAACTTCTGATGCTCCGCCTCAAAGCGGTAAGCCATCCCAACCACGTCCTCCACAGTGTGGCACCTACAACCCATCACCTTCACTCGTAGCCCAGGGTTCAAGCCATCCAAAAACCTCTGTGCCCACTCCTCCTCAGACTCATAGGTAGGAGCAAAGCGTTCCAACCGGGCGAACTCAATTTCATACTCGAGCACTGACATTGTGCCCTGCTCCATACTCCGGAAATCTCGGCGAAGCTGTTCCTTCACATGAGCAGGTGTAGACACCCCGATTTTGAGATAACCCAGAAATGAGTATCTGTATGTTGCTTTGGATGTGATCAGCCCTTGAACCGAGCCCCAAACCCATTAGCCAGAGCCCAAACAAAATTTCTGAGCAAGGTTGGCGCACCAAGTTGGCACACCAAGCAAGCGCACCAACTAGGCGCACCAACCAGGCGCACTAAGCAGGCGCCCAGCCATTTCCAGACCGCGACTATTGACTTTCCATCTTCCGGCAGTTAGCTTTGCAAACAAATGTGCTCGAGAATATTCGAGCCTTTTCGTCTACGAGGCCCTCCAGCTTCCATGAGTTACCCCTCTCATATATCCCTATAAATAGAGACTCATTTCAACCACGAGAGGCATAAAAAAAAACACCCATTTCAGACCCCTTTTGCTGAGAAATTCTGTTCTGAAGCACAGAATTCTGCACTGAGCCATTGTTTTGCATGAGTTTCTCCTTCCACCCAGCAACACATACCCAATTTCTGGAGCTTTCCCTTGCATCCCAAAGCATCCTTGATCTTTCCAAAGCAACGAGGATCGTCTTATTTCTGATATTTCAAGGAGGAAACACTTCAAGAGGTAGGCCATCTACCTCC
>JAMKQA010026355.1:0-12413 GCA_024699735.1 Posidonia australis
TACAAAGTTGTCTATATATATATATGCGGATATCCGTATCCGTATCCGTTGAAAATTCAAAAGACATATCCGTATCCGTATCCGCTCAAATTCAAAAAACCATATCCGTATCCGTATCCGCTCCTAGGCGGATACGGATATCCGTATCTGTTCCTAAACGGATACGGATACGGATATTTTGCGGATATACCGTATCCGTTTGCACCCCTAATTCCATCTCCTTTTGCAAAGGTTGACTTTAGTTAAAACCTTATTGAATAAAACCAACCATGAAAATAGTTTGACCTTTAAAGGGACTCAGCTGAGCCAGATATGATCGTGAAATTGAAATCTAAGTCCACCATCAATTATAACATTGTAACCGGAATTGACAGTATAGCAGTTTTTAGAGAGAGTCCACTCCAAAGTGTCCTCTTCAGGACAAAGCATTATATTGTTTAGAATATCTGTAAGGATGTCAGCCTGAGTTTGAATATTGACTGTGTTTTCATATGATGTAGGACCAGTAAATAACTTATCAAAGTCTGCTCTATAGATTTCAATTGTTTTTACAATTGAAGTCTTTTTAAATTTAGCCAACTTAAAAAGATCCCGGAGAATATTCTTTAGTTTTTCCCCACACCACCATCTATTTTCCCAGAAAATAATGTTATTACCATTTTTTACTTGAAAAGTGGTGAAATTATTGAATAGATTGAAACAACCCTTTATTCCATAGCAGATTGGAGAAGATCTTCCAGTTGAGGTATTTAGAAGTGCACCTAGCCATGATCTAGAAAAATATCTAGCTTTTAAAATTTCTTTCCACTTTAGAGAGTAAGAGTTAGAAAATAGCTGTCATAGCAGCTTAGATTTTAAAGCTATGTTAAAGCTTTTAATGTTTATGATTCCCCATCCATTCTGAGCGTTTGCTCTGCATAGTGTTGCTCATTTAACCAAATGGAAAGTAGAGGAATAAGAAGAATAGGATTTCCAAAGGAATTTACACCTTAGTTTGTCAATTACTTTCTCCACCTTAACTGATAGGTGAAGAACAGAGAGGTAATAGGTAGGGATGGCTTATAGTACTGAATTTACCAGAGTTAGTCTACCACCTAAAGATAATTGCTTGGCGTTCCAAAGAGAGAGTTTTTTTATAGTTTTTCGATAACTGGTGACCAATCTGTAGTATTTGCCCTCTTGAAGTGTAAGGGTAAATCCAGATATCTGATAGGAAGAAGGAATGTAGAACATCCAAGAATATGGGAAGATCTAATGGTGGAGTCATAAGGAACCCCAATACCAGTGAGAGAAGATTTCTGAAAATTTATTTTTAATCCAGAATAAGTTTGAAAGCAACACAGAATCTTCATAATGTTAATTATATTTTCCTTAGTAGTTGATAGAAACAATATAGTATCATTTGCGTATGGTATATTAACTATTTGTGGTCCACCATTAGGCAGCTGAATGTCTGAAATCAAATTATTTTCCACAGCAAGTGATAACATCCTATTAAGGATGTTAGTAACGACGATAAAGAGTAGGGGTGATAATGGATCTCCTTGTCTTAATCCATTAGAAGCTTTAAAAAATCCTTTGAGAGAACCATTAATTAAAATAGAAAATCTAACATGGGAAATGCACATCCTGATCTAATTTGTCCATTTGGATCCACAGCCCAGACCTGATAAGGAATCCAATAAAAAGTCCTAATTGACATTATCGAATACTTTCTCAAAGTCTAATTTTCACTTGGAGGAAGGAGCAAGTAAGTAAACAAGCAACAACAATCATCTTCTTCCTTGATATGCTTTTGTTTCTTCTTCTTCTTCGTTATGTTATTTTGCCACCAACCACCATGTGGGATGGAAACCCAATTGCCTGCTAAAGACGTTGGTTTGGGAAATCTACCATTGCGAATCGAAGAAGCGGCAGAGGAGGAGGAGATTGGTGTGGCGTTGATTGGATCAAGGAAGGGTAGAGAATTCTGAGTTATTGTTCTTGTTATTCTTTAACTAAAGGAAGGGTAGAGAATCTATATATGGCCACTTTTTTTAACTAAATGATGATCTCTCATCAAGGAGAAATGACAAGCATTATCGTATGGAAAGTAAAAATATGGTGTTTAGTCGCCAAGAAATAAGACCAAATTTCGCCAGACAAGTGTTGAAGGTGAACTTTCAATTTTTTTCAAAGTAGTTCTCTTACATACTAGATGTAATCTCTTTATTTTTCTTGAATTTTTTTATCACTTATTTATTGTCAATGTAACAAATCTACTGATGGATGGAAAAGATTGGTGGACAAATCAAACATGTAATTAGAGACAAAGGACGCAACAAATTAAAAATGGGAGTAAATGTAGATATACTTAGAAGTTCTCCAAGGTATGTTTCTTTTGTAAAACAAATCCAAACATAAAATTACCAAATTAAACATCTACTTGATATGGTTAAATAATATTATGTAATGTAGGGTGTAAAAAAGAACATGCAAACTGTAACCATGCCGGCGAGGAGGATCGCAAGGATAATGCGAAAGTCGGCAAAATCACGACAAAAATAAAATAAAATGCAAAAATGCAGGAGTCGCCACCTAGTCTAGTATGGAAGACGAGGAAAACCAAATAAAACATGAAAAATCATGTAAAACAATAAGGAAGGTCTGCGAAAACAAAAAAGGTGGGTAAGGATCCTTGTTACGCATGAGGAAGGTGTTAGGCACCCTCGTACGCCCGATAAAATCGGTCTTCTATGATTTCTCCAATGCTTATGAAATATTGGCTTTTCAGCCTTTTATATACGTCCAAGGGCGATATGCCATGCCATGTTTAGTGCCTTATGTTAATAGGTGCATGATGTGCAAGGGGAGTGTCCTAATGCTCAGAAATATCACTCTTTATCCCGAGTCAAGCATGTAATGCAAAGGTATTGCATAATCAAATCAAAGTTGTATCATTTTATGTGTAATGGGTTCATGTATGAAAGCATGCAAAAATGCCAAAACATGGATATGTGCTGGATAAAATGCCAATCATAACACATGAAAGCATGCTTCTATGTGAGAGAGTATATAGATGCATGGCAACATATTATGTGTAAAAACATGATAAAGGATGACAACTTGTGCAAGCTCTATGCTAGAAACAGACAAAGACTAGCATGGAAATTATTTAGCATGGGGAGCTAGCAAGCATGTTTATCACAAGACTTCATAAAGCATAGAGTAAAACAGCATATACCATGGATTTTAAGCGTGTCTTATCACATTTTTGAAATGACATTCAAAAGAGAAAGAGGAGGTAGAAAGCCTACCTCTTGAGATGTTTCCTTCTTGAAATATCAGAAATAAGAAGATCCTTGTTGCTTTGGAAGGACCAAGGGTGCTTTGGGATGCAAGAAAAAGCTCCAGAATACGAGTATAGGTCGTTGGGTGGAAGGAGGAACTCGTGTAAGAAACTTGCTCGGTGCAGATCTGTTTTTCAGATTTCAGCACAGGATTTCTCTCCCAAAAAAGGTAAGTCTCAAGGTGGCAAATGGACCTCTATTTATAGGGATCTATGAATGGGGTAACCTATGAAAACGAACGGGCCTTGCAAACGAAAAGCCTCGAATATTCCTTGGCACATTCGTTTGCAAGGGTAACAGCCCGGAAGACGGAAGGTCAGCAGCTGCAGCCTGGAAATGGCTGGGCGCTTGCTTGGTGAGCCAGTGATATGCGCCTGCTTGGTGCGCCTACAAGGTGCGCCTATAAGGTGCGCCAATCCAGCTCACAGATTTCACTGATTTGGGCTCTAGCTTGCTAATGGGTTTGGGGTTCGGTTTAAGGGTCGATCACATCCAAAGCAACATAAGGATACTCATCTCTAGGTCACCTCAAAATCGGGGTGTCTACAAATGCCCCTTCCTGAGCGAGGTCGTGGGACGAGAGGAACCAAGACCGATGCTCAGGGTTGACAAGATACCCCCATTTTGAGGTTACAAAAGGATGATTGCTATAAGCGGTAAATCATTTATCCGACGGATGCACTGAAAATCATGACTTGTTGCCAAATGCGGGTAAAAATGCATGCACCTATGGGTCTAAATGCTGGGAATGCGATGCAAGATGCAAGTGCAAAGGCCGATCTGAAAGCCGATGTGAGGCATGCAACGCTGATGCAAATGCTAATGCTAATGCAAGCAAGGCAAAAACAAAGAAAGCTAGTGCACTGATCGGGATCAGTGGCAAGAAAATGATAAGTTATCGGACTCATCAGCTGGGTTATGAGGTTATCATCCAAAGAGACGAGATCAGTCAAGCCAAACAAGTCTTGACCACCCGGGCACCTGACAGTGTGACGATTGTCAATCGAGTAGTTGGGGATACCAGCCCAAGGAAAAGAAAAGGGCATGACAAACATAACGTTTGTCAAGCAAAACAACCCCTAGTCCGCCTGGACCAAGAGAGGAAAGAGATTTCGCGCCCGCGAAAGCTCAAAAAAGAAAAGAAAAGATGACCTTGATCGCCCAATCAAGATCAGCAAGCTGGATCCCGCGCCCGCGGAAACCCAGAAAAGAAAAGATGACCTCGACCGCCCGGTCAAGATCAGCAAGCTGGATTTCGCGCCCTCGGAAACCCAGAAAAGAAAGGACCTCTACTGCCCAGTCGGAAGGTCACACAAATGGATTTCCTGCCCAGGGAAATCCGAGAGAGGGGCTATGATCTTGACTATATAGCCAACAGATCACGCCAAGGGATTTTCTGCCCACGAAAATCCGAAAAGGGGCTACCCAGGCTACAAAGTCAAAGGGATAAGCCACGGGATTTCCGGCCCAAGGAAATCCGAAGAGGGGCTAAGACCTTGACTATTAAGTCAACAGGTCAAGCCACGGGAATTTTTGCCCAAGAAAATCCAAAAAGGGGCTACCCAGACTACAAAGCCAAAGGGAATAGCCACGGGATTTCCGGCCCAAGGAAATCCAAGGAAGCAAGGACCTTGACCGCCTGGTCAAAGTCGGCAAGCTGGACTCCGCGCCCGCAGAAGTCCAAAATGGGGCACATGACATTGACCGCCTGGTCAAAGTCAAAGCAGGATTTCGCACCCGCGGAGATCCAAAGGGAAAGCGACATTGATCGCCCGGTCAAAGTCAGAAGAGGATTCCGCGCCCGTGGAAATCCAAAGGGCAAAGCGACATTGACCACTCGGTCAAAGTCGGAGCAGGATTCCGCGCCTGCGGAAATCCAAAGGGCAAAGCGACATTGACCTCCTAGTCAAAGTCAAAGCAGGATTCCGTGCCCGCGAAAATCCAAAGGACAAAGCGACATTGACCGTCCGGTCAAAGTCGGAGCAGGATTCCGCGCCCGCGGAAATCCAAAGGGCAAAGCGACATTGACCGCCTGGTCAAAGTCGGAGCAGGATTCCGTGCCCGCGGAAATCCAAAGGGCAAAGCGACATGATCGCCCGGTCAAAGTCAAAGCAGGATTCCGCGCCCGCGAAAATCCAAAGGGCAAAGCGACATTGACGCTCGGTCAAAGTCGGAGCAGGATTCCGCGCCCGCGGAAATCCGAAAGGCAAAGCGACATTGACCGCCCGGTCAAAGTTGGAGTAGGATTCCGCGCCCGTGGAAATCCAAAGACATGGTAGATGGGTCTCTTCCGGTCAGAAAGAGAACCAAAAAAAGCAAATCGATGATCCATGGATGATTCCCCATGAAGGAAAGGATAAGATACCCTGAAGGGTAAAACAGGCAAGATGTTGGCTGCTGGCGCTGGAATGCTGGGGTTGACAGTCAAGGAGTATGCTTGATCTCTCTCTGACTAAAATATGCTGGAAACTCTGGCCTGATACGGCATAAGAGAGCTTATTTGCAATTTTCCAAAGGTTGGGGCTTTATTGCAAATTTTCTACTTGCTGCACTCATTTGACTGCTGAATTACTGCTATGCTGCGAGGCTTGATAATTCGTGGTACCTGCCTGCTTCATGCAAATCTCACACGACCTTTGTGGACTAGATTGCAAATTTGCAAAATATAGGGGGTTTTCTGCAAATTACCCCACCAGGTGTAATTTGTATATCATGTGATTGATGTAATATGCTCTGCTCTTGAGATGCAATTTGTGATGTTCTGAGGGTTGAAACACATTTTTTACAGCAATTGGCACTTTGGTCCCTAAAATATTAAATCATTCATGCGGGCCCCACTAGATAACTGTCATAACTGCCAAGGAATACTCTGCACTTTGTTTTCTGCTGGATGGTGTGCAATGAGCATTTTGCAACTGAAACATTGATGCATTGCTTGAGTTCATATAGCTTTTTAAACAAAATATTCTATCTCAAAGGGCGTGCCCTTTCATCATCTTCTTCTCCTCATTTCTCCCCTTCTTCATATGAAACCCAATCCTTCTCACCCGTAACCCACTTCCGTCCTCTCCACCTCTTCTCTTCCTCTCTCGGCGGTGGCGCGTAGAGGGTGCGTCGGCTTGGTGCGGGGAAGCGGCGATGGGCTCAAGACGCGGTGGCTGTGCTCGGGACGCAGCGGCTGTGCACGGGGTTGCGGCGGCACAGTCGGCAGGCGGGAGTGCTCCTTGCAGCGGCGCAGTCCGCAGCAGTGCGGCGTAGCTCCAGCGGGATGGATCAAACCCTCCTGGAATGGCTGGATAGGGGCTCACCGGTGGAGGTAAACCCGATCCCCCTTTGCTTGTTTTTTTTTTGCTTGTGGTGGTCGACGAAGTGGGTTCCAGCGAGCTCGGAGCAGCTGGCCTACTCTGCGCGGACTGCGGCGGCGGGCTACGGGATGCGGCTGGCAGTCGGCGGGCTCCGACGGAGTGTGGCTGGAGGTTCCCGCGGGCTTGGAGCGTGATGGCTGGCTGCCGGCGACGGGTTGCTGCGGCTTGGAGGTTCCCGCGGGCTTGGGGCAGCTGGCCCGCTCTGTGCGGGTTGCTGCTGCTTGACCGATGGCTGCCGGCGGTGCTCCGGCAAACAGGGGTGACGGCCTGTGGCTGCTGTAGGAGTTGGCCGTGAGGCTTGCGAGGTTGGGCATGCAAGTAGGCGCGGGCTGGCTGCCAGCGATGCTCCGGCGGACTACTCCGACGTTGGGGCTGATGAACGGCTGCTGTAGGAGTTGGCCATGAGGCTCACTGCCATTGCTATGCTTTTACATTTCTGACCTTACATTTCTCTGATTTTATTGTTGATTGCTTGATAATTGGAATTGCTTGATAATTTTCATAGCCAGCCAATATTGATATGCCATTGCTTTCATGAGAATGCCCCAAACATTTTGCTATAGTGTCCATGAATGGAAATGCCATCTTTGCTTTAGATATTCTCTGCACTTAGCCTGTCTGCCATTGCTGCTTAATCCTCTTTTCTGCAGGACGACACAGTTTCTGAGGAAGGGCTTTTGCTGTCCTCCCGGGATGCGCCTTCTAGCTCCCGTCCCAGACGACGGGGCAGCTCCTTGAGATCTCGAGCTTCTCGCAGCTCGACTCCTGCTATTCCTTTGGAGGTATGCTCGAAACTGATGGAAAGGTGCATATCTGTCAAATGTTTTATTTGATAAACATATTTCCAGGAATCTGGCAACTTTGAGGGTCGACTTCTGAGCGACCACCATATTTGTGACAGCCCTGAGTTCGGGGTAAATTTCCTGCCCTTGTGCTGCATTTTGCTTTAATATAACCTGCTCTTTTACTGATTTAATTTTTCTGCATTCCAGGAAGGAGACGCGAATCGGATCATGCGGTGCCACTGGGGCCCAATGCTGGATCATTTCCATCGTCTACCAGGATTTCTGTAGGATTACCTCTACCACCGGTCGCCATTTGGGGGTTTACTGCGCATCCCCATTATCCATGGACATTACAACTTCTTTCGGGCTTTGGTGGAGAGATGGAGGTTCGAGACGCACACCTTCCACTTTCCTTTTGGCGAGCTGACTGTCCTGTCGGATCAGTGGGCACTCCTGACGGGTCTCCCCTTTGGTGACGAGCCGATTATTGGCGACACTACACATGGTTTTCACATGGCGGCGGCAGTCCTGGGTCGTATTCCTCCTACGCCTCCGAGGGGAAAACATCTGCTTACAGTTGGCTGGTTAAGAGAACGGGACAAGTTCTGGCCCAACCCAGAGCCCGGGAGCGAGGAGGCTGACTTCGTATTGAGGCACTTCCTGTTGGAGCTATTCGCCATGATGTTCTGCGATTCCTTGTCTTATTGCATCCACGCCGACTGGATTCCATATCTGTCCAACCTGGATCACTTGGATCACTGTGACTGGGCTGGTGCTAGTTATGCCTGGTTGATTAATGGGCTGGACAATGTAGTCAAGCTGGGGCGTCGCTCTTATGTGGGACTGTATCCTCTGCTGACTGTGAGTATTAATTTCCTTTGCAAAAAATTGCCTTTCTTTTCTCTGCTTAATTCTGACTCCTGTTTGCTTTTTTGCAGTACTAGATCATGGAGCATGTCACTAGAGGACACACCTTTGGTCGCCTGCGAGGTGAGCTCCTGCCCCTTCCCCGCTAGTGGGTCGAGCATGACCACCGGGCTGCTGCGGGGGTATACAGTTATGAGTCCTACCGGTATCTGCTGGACCTGGTAGAGCTGGAAGATGTAAGCTTTGTTGCCCTTACTTTTAGTTTGTATGCCCGTACCGTATTTTTTGTTATAATTTCCTGTTTTCATTAACAGGTTCACCTGCGCCCTTTTGCTCACTATGACGGCTATAACTGGGCTCCCCTAAACTCTGGCCGCATTTTCAGGGACAAGCAGGTAAAATTTTACTACATGAAGAAATCGGTCTACTATCTCCCTGGGCGTGTGCGACATCAGTTTACCACTGAATTCTGCATTCTTGCCCCGCCTCCTACCGACATGGACCGTCCTGCTACGACCCGCTCGGTTGCTAGAAGCCAGCATGCTGCTACCATCATCTCCCGGGATAGGCACATCCTCCAGGTGGTCAACTATACCGACTACCTGGCTTGGTACCGACGTGTGGGAAAGCCGTATCTATTTGAGGAAGCAGTGCGGGACAGCCAACGCGGGATGTGGTATGCGTTCGACTAGGCCAATGTACAAATTCATTGCTGCTGCTTCATATTGATGTCAATGTGATTTGTTTGATCCTGGCTTATGTGACTATTCACAGGGCTTCGAGGAGTAATTCGGCACCTTCTATGCTGACGTCCGCCGAAAGCGGGTAAGTGCTTCATCTTATAGCTGCCATTAAGAATATGCCTGACATGTCCATTATCTTGCAGGAACTGCGTTGGCGCAACATCATTCGGGTATGCCTTTTCCCTGCTGCTTTCATTTCTATTATATAACTGTTGAAGCTAAATCCAACTTGATTTTCCGTGCAGCAAGACTTTCCCGCCCAGAATGTGAACGTTGCCACCAGCAAGGAATTTACCATTGAGGTATCTGAGGAGGACCATTCTGACACTGAAGTCACCCAGAGGGTCCGGGATTCCATTCCTCGTTCCCGAGCTGCTACGGCTACCCAACAGTCTCGTCGACTTGCTCGAAACAGCACTCGAGAGTTGGTGGAGTACTTCCAAAAAGCTGCCAATGATGAAGACTCCGACGAAGAGTAGCTATAACTGCTTGTAATCTCCATGAACTAGCTCATTGTAAACATTTTGCAAGTTTATTGAAAAAATGTTTTTGATGCTTCTGCCATGTACCCTTCGGGGTTGTGTATGCCCAGGATGTATGCTGTTTTTATGCAGGTTCAAATAATATGGCACCGATTTGGTGGGGGCAAAATTACAGAGGAAGTGCTGCTGAAAACTCTAGATTTACGGGCGCCACCTCCGTGCGCCTACCAGGTGCGCCTACAAGGTGCGCCGACATGGTATGTCATATCACCTCCATTTCACTGCTGCAAACTGCTTTTCTTGTTCTTCATAGCAAATTCCCTTGAATATATGTTGGAACATACTTTTACTTTTGTTTTCTGCTGGCTTTTGCATCTTCAATGTGACATATTTTTTTTTCTTTGGCTTTTTGCATGGCAAATTACGTTAGTTTCTTTTGCATCCGTCTACCATGCTGCAGACTAAAAATACGCATGTTGGAATGCATATTACGAAGAAACTCGGCCATTTGCAATTATTTCTTGCTCTTTGTTGTGGCTTCTGTGTTCTGGTAGATTCTGTATTGCCACCAGATTTTATTTATGCTGATTATTATTTTTTCTAAAAACAGATTTTGCTGATATATCCTGTCTTGCGGATTTTTCTTTTTGCTATTCATGGCAGATTTCTTTGAATTTTGCTTTCCTTGAACAGTATTTCACGTGCCTTTGCATCTAATTTCTTGCACGTAATATCTGGCTGCATTTTTCTGTATTTCCCATTATCATGGCTGATTACTTCATGACTGAATTCTCATTTCAACCATAAAACTCCTGAAATTATTTGCATCTGCAGGGCTATCCCACCATGGAAACCCCAAAATACTGTTCGGAGGCCCTGCGTGGCTGGATTGACGCCCTGACGTCTGAGGACCGAGAAAAACTGAAAACCTGGGGCATATCCTCCTCTCTCCTCAGCATCTTCAAAGTGGAAGTCAACTGGCATCTGCTATGCGTCGTTGCCCGCTTCTGGAAGCCTGCTTTGCATGTGTTTCGTTTTGGGCAGGTGGAACTGACTATCACGCTGGAGGAGGTCAAGCGTATCAGTGGCTTGACGCAATTTTTGCCTCCACCTGTATTTTTCTGCCACGCCAGTTATGTTCATGTCGTGAGTCGCTTCACGAGCTATTCCTTGGAAGACTGCGAGAGAAGCATTATCTGCCACGATGGGCCCACACCCATGATTCGCTTGGACTTCTTTGATAACATCATCGGTGCCCGCTCCTCCAATCCTCTATGGCTCCACTGCTTCGTTTTGCGCATCCTTGGGGAGCTGATTTTCAGCCATGGCCGGACAACTGTGGCCTGAGGTGGCTGAGATTGCCTGGGCAGTAACCGTTTATCAAATTGATTTGGCCCCCGTTATCCTTGCTGAGACCTATATCGGTCTGGACCGGGCCCTAAAGCACTCCCGCCACTTCTATGGATGTGGCGCTCTGGTGCAGGTAAACATCCTTCTTGCATTTCAAATCATTTTGCCGGGCTTGCTAAGCATGACATCCTTTTATCAGGTGTGGTATGTTGTTCACATGGGAATGATGATCATGCGTCCCCGGCCTTGTGTCTTTGAAGCCTATAGTCGCACCCACCATTCGAGGACGCTTCCAGGAGTCCCAGAATTAAGCGACAAATTGCAGAATCTCGCAGCAGACGCAGTAACTTGGTGAATTCTAGCTCCAGCATCACGAACCTTTACAGCATTCTTCAACACTATAGATATGAGGCTCGTGGTCCTGCCTGGCTTTTCTGGCGATGTGGAGTCTCATCCGATCAGGGTCCTCCGTCAATTCGGCTTTCGCCAGGACTCCTTCGACCAAAGCCCCTGCCCTGATCGCTATAAGAAATATACTGCGGGTTCTACTGCAACCACTACTGAGTTGGCTCGAAGAACGCGTGAGGGTGTCAGGTCTACCACTCTCGCTCTTACTGCTGGTTCTGGCTGCACAACTAAATATGAGGCAGAGATACGGGAGTCGTGGCACTTGAACGAGATTCCGCCCAGTGGCACCAGCTTTACAGGGGCCAGCAGCTCAAAGAGGCCCCGCCGAGATTAGTTGATGATTGCACTGCTGGCACTTGATGCTATTTGCTTTATTTGTTCAAGACCGCTATAATAATTTTGCGTGCCCCTGATTACAAGCTTTCGACTTTAAGAAGTAACTATTATGACCCCTTCCTGAAATATTCGCCGTGCCACGACCAAGAAGGCAGCTGACATGCCCCTGGTCGAAAATGCATGCAAAATGCTTTGTAAAATAAATGCAAATGTGTTGGACTAACATGTCCCTTAGCTGGATGTTATCTGACCAATAAGGCAGCTGACATGCCCCTGGTCAAAAATGCGTGCAAAATGAAAATATGCCCTAGCTAAAAGCTGAAATGACTCATAAGGTAGCTGACATGCCCCTGGTCAAAATGCGAAAACAAAATAATGCCGTGCATATGCAAAGAGATGGCAGGTTAATACATTGGTGCCCTCAGCGCCAGGGGAGCCTGTTTTGCCTGCGATAGGAGGTGACACTGTCCTCGACTCACGTGATACTAGCCTAAGTGCTTAGGTTATTGGTGGCTCTCACTCAGATAGTATAGGCTTCATGCCAAGTTTTTTGGACCTTACGCCTATTTTTTACAAGAAATCATTTTCTTTTCTCCCTCTTAGACATGCTCACATACCCTACCCCCGCTTGGAGGCAGTACACCTATACTAAAGGGGATGGCTGCTAATTTCTTTTGCAAAAGGGGTGGCTAGTCCCTTAGAACTTGTGGGCTTAGAAGGTGTAGTCTCCGACTCCTCTCCAAGTTAT
>JAMKQA010026357.1:0-11118 GCA_024699735.1 Posidonia australis
TTTTGTGATGAATTTATTTATCCTTTTTGCAAGATGCTCTTCATACAAATCTACACTTGGATTGTAGCATGTTTAATTTATTTCTAGTGTAAAAATCTCCACTACATCGCTTGCATGAGCAATCTTTTCCTTATTATATTCTTGGTATGATCATGGTTACAACATGTTTTATTGGGTTTACTCGTTCCATGTTTGAATCTTTTGCATTTTGCATGTGTTCTTGCCATGAACCCATTTAGTCATCTTGTTCTAATAATAATAAGATAGCTTTGATCAGATGCATCCTATCATGCTCTTAACACTCGCATGAATCAACCTGCATTAGCATAAATCACCCATCTTCATTTAGAACCAGAGCACCTATATGGCGCACCAGAGCGGTGCACTTCTCCAGCGCACCACTCTGACGCCCCATGCAGAAGCACTAGACCAGTCAGAGAGTGAAACATTCACTTTTGCATATTTGCTTGCATGGTTTTCGGAATGATTTCGAGCCCGATTCTTTTACTGCTTGTTCTTTTATATTCCATGCTTTTGCATGCATATTTTCGGCTTTAAACAAGATTGTTTCCTAGTTGTTTTATCTCTTTGGATAATCAGTCCCTGGTCAGAATCTGGTAGGCTGGTTGCATTTTACTCCAACGTGGAGAACTTTATGCATCAGCCAATGATCCAGTGGCATGGCTGAATCCTGCATCTTCCATTTAGCATGTGATCTTGCGTGAAGCTACCAGTCCTTGAGCACTAGGTCCATAGGTCATTGCATTTGCATGTCTTTCGTTTTTAAGGCATGTTTACCAAGTTTCGCGAAAGATTTTACCTGGTATGATTTTCTGGAACGCATTCTCGTGTGATGTGGCACTGCATGGATTTTTATTTTCTTTCAGCACATCTTTCTGGCCCACATAGAAGCACCTAGGTGGCGCACTAGACGAACGCACTAGTCTGGCGCACCTAACAGGCGCAGTAGCCTGTTTTTAGTAGCACACAACAGGTTTTGTTTGGCTTTCTAGCATGATTCGTACTTCGATTTGCTTCTGGATTTTTCCTGGTTTTCTTCTTTAACATATCAGGAAGGCATGACTCTGTTTTCAACCATTTCCATGCATGTTAGATTGCATTTGGCTTATAGCAAAGCAAGGATGATAAATCGCTCAAAATATTTAGATCCTTGATCTATTTCTGCAATATATTTGCATCAACACTTGACCCGATATAAGAGCGATATTTCTGAGCATTAGGACACACCCTGCACATTATGCATCCTTATTTAACATAAGACACCAAGCACGGCATGGCATATCGCCCTCAGGCATACAGCAAAGGTTGAAAAGCCGATATTTCATAAGCAAATGAGAAACCAATAGAAGATTGATTTATCGGGCGCACGAGGGTGCCTAATACCTTCCTCGTGCGTAATAGGGATCCTTACCCATTTTCTGGTTTATGACCTGCTTTTCCATTACATGATTTGCATGTTTTATATGGTTTTCCTCGTCTTCCATTTTAATAGACTAGGTGGCGACTACTGCATTTGCATATTTATTTTTATTATTTTTGCCGTGACTTTACCGATCCCTCGTGTATCTTGGCCCTTTTGCGCCGAAATCATCTCGAGGCTGTCGTCGGCATGGTTACAGGAACTGGTGACTACGCTGGCGATAACCAGATCCCGAATTTGTTTTGGTTTCTCCTTTGCTTCGGCTTTCTCCTTGCTTGCTTTTTCCCATGTTATTCTTTGTTATCCTTTTTAGTGGTGTCTTTTTGCATGCATTCCCTTTGTAATGTTGTTCTTTCCTTTTACACACTTTTTGCTATGACACCACTTTTGCACATGTTTTGCACCTACTCTTGCATGATAATTCATGGCTAAATTGCATGTTTATTTCCCTTCTTGTATATGCCATGCCTAGGAGATTAAAGACATGTTTGCTCTCCCCTTTGGTTAATAAAAAAACATAAAAACCAAAATCAATAAAACATAAGGCAAACTAGGGACAAATTGCAAATCTTCCCCATGGTTTAATAAGCTTGCAAGTAAAAAACTCAAAGCATACATTGCATACATCATATAGGGCATGCATCTTCTCTTCTCCTAATATTACCTATTTAGTCTGCGAAGGACATTTTTTGGTGGCTCATCCTGTGGCTTTGGCGTGGGATGAAAAATCGGGTTTGTCCCTCCTTGTCCGGGGTCGTGTCGATGTAGTAGAGGGTACAACTTACTGCTTTGGCAGAGGTCGAGGCCCCGAAAGCACCACCCATTCACTGCCTAAGCTTTGGCTGGGATTTAGAACAGAGACCTTACTTTTTCTAAACTCAAGTTGGAGACCTATTCACCCTTATTGTAAACCCAGAGTAGACAGCTTAATAGGACATCCCTAGTTGGTGAGAGAGTGCATAGTAGAAGCATTCATTTGCATCTCATACCACCATAAACATTGCATCTTTTCTGACTTGTTTGTTTTTGTGCATAGGATTTCTGATCTTTGACTTTCCTTCGCCTGAGCTCAAGATCTTTCCTTTCGTGAACTATATTTGCGACCTTATTTTCGACCGTGTCTCCCGAGTTGTTCGTCACTGCCGACGATAGCTCGTCCAAGGATTCATCCTCTTCATCCTAGCCGCAGTCAAATCCTTACTCGCTCGCGATCCACGATGGCCCAGCATGCCAGCGAGTCCCTTTCCCCTGCTGTCCAGGAGGAGGTCCCTGTCTCAGGGCACTCTTCCTTTGTGTCTGTTCCTGTCATCTCTGTTGCCTCCACTTTTGACTTAGCCTATGGAAAGCCTCCACCACCTCATTTCCGTGTCCCCGTGGTAACCCCGCCTTCCGGACCACCTGCCTGGTCTTCTCCTGCTGTCGGGGCCACAGCAGTTGAGTCTGTTTCCCCTTAGGGCTATGTGTTTACTAGTCCTCCTCCCACTGCGGCTGTTTTTGTAGTAGCCACCCCCCAGTTCGGACAATTGGGATCTCAGCCTCTTGTTTCCTCCCCTGTCTTGCCTCCTTCCTTCGGAGCCACCAGCGACGATCCCGTGACCACGCAGCTGCAACAAATGTCGACCCTCGCCCAGCAGCTGCAGGGATTGGCACTAGCACTCCAACCCTTCTCAGCTTTGTCTTTCCCGGCTCCCGAGTTGCCTGCGCAACCGGCTTTAGGACCACAGTTTGCATCCACTGCACTCCCTCCACAGCCGTCACCATCCCTTGTCTCTCCGGCAATAGGGGTGTCGACACTACCTTTTGTTACACCAGCACAGCACCCACCACAGCATGCATCCCTCCTATCTGGTGGCCAGCCTCCTAGGCTGGCAGGAGCACTACCATTCGTGAGCATTGTACCGGATACCATCCTGGTCCAACAGCTCTTCCTCCCACACTCTGCACCACTTGTTGCACCACCCCTTGCATTATCCTCACCCTTGTACCAGACACAGGGTTCGTCCTTTATCCCACAGCACAATGTACCTTTGCACGGGTACACTGGCCATCCTGCTGTAGCACTAGACAGCGGAATGGTGGATCCGGAGGAGCCCTTAGGGGCGACCCATACAGTATACGCGGCACTCGCCTCTGCTGCGCAATCCACAGCTGCAGTAGCTCCGGATGCTCTCCTTACGAGAGTTAATGATCTGGAACGCACTCTCCGACAAGTGCAAGGTGGGGACCGCCAGTCCTACCAATTCCGGGACCTCTGTTATTTCCTAGAGGTGACTCTCCCCCCGAATTTTCATATTCCGAAATTTGAAAAATACAATGGTAGAGGCTGCCCAATTGCCCACCTCAAAGCCAATTACGGAGACCTCGCTTAGCTCCAGGCTGACGAAAGGTTGTTAATCGGCCTATTCCAGAAGAGTCTCACAGGGCCCTTGTTGAAGTGGTTCACTTCCCTCAACATGGCCACCATCAGGACTTGGGACGACCTTACGCAGGTGTTCCTGGAGCAATATTCCTTTAACCTTGACTTGGTCCCCAAGCGGGAGGACTTAGTCGCTCTCAAGTAGAGACCCCAAGAAACATTTGGTGAGTATGTTGGACGATGGCGCTCCTTGGCTTCGCAGGTCAAAGATAGGCCCTCCGACGAGGAGACTATAGAGATCGTGATTCAAGGAGCACAACCAGCAGTCGGGGCTCTGCTCAGCATTCAACCAATCACCACTTTTTCTACACTGCTTCGGGCTGGCGCCTGTGTTGAGAGTTCACTACGCGATGGCAGTTTTCCAGCACTCTCTGCATTTACCAAGCAAGCCACTTCCTCACATAGTGGCGCTAGCAACAGCAACAACAACAATGCCAATCCACCTAGGAGGCGGGATCCCTCCAAGGATACAATTTCTTACATCAGATCCCCTGCTGCATCGACGAATGTCCATCCGCCCCCTCAGCATCAAGTAGTTTATGCACCCACACCTACACTTAGAGCACATCATGCATCACACATCACTCCCACTGCCATACCAGTTTATCCTCTCCCGCAGGTGGTGATGCGCCCGCCATTGGCACATCTACAGCCAAGGCGGCAACACCGTGACAGGCGCCACTATACCCCTTTAGTGGAACCATTGAGCATGGTATTCCCTAAAGTCGCATCCCTCCTGAGGCTGCCTGAGGTGCGCCCACCGCCTAGTCCGCTTCCTGCCTGGTTTAATGCGAATGCGTTCTGCAGTTTCCATCGGGTCACGGGTCACTCGACGGACAATTGTCTCACATTAAGGAACGCAATCCAGGACCTGATTGACCAAAAGGTCATTGTGATTAACACACAGGCGGCAGGCCCCGAGCCCGCACCAGTAGCTGCACAAGCACCACCGGCACAACCCAGCATAGTTAGCCAGCCATTACCCCAGCATTCCGACCCAGGAGCAGCAGGCCCCTCGGGAGTCAATTCCATCTTTTTCGTTGATTCTGTCTGATCTTTTATTTGTCTTACCAATCTTATTGTATATTCCCTTTTTTCTTGACAATTGTATTTATCCTCCCTCGGTGGTTCCGAGGAGTCTTTAGTTTGTTTCGTCCTACCATTAAGGCAATCTCTGCTTCAACACTTTTGGTTTTCTGTATCGTGTCAACCGATATGAGCCAGTTAATCTCGTTCCTACTCTTGAGTCTGTCGGCTACTTGGCCGTTCACAACAACCCTTGTCCCTTGTCTAGTGGTCGAAAATTTGTGTCGCAACTGGCGATACGAGAAAGGAACCCCTTGGGCGATACGGCTAAGGAACCGCCGAGCCGATCGAGGCGGAAGAATGAAGAGAGCACTAAGAATTGGGATACGAGCGTCAGTACCAACAGAGGTGATCCCCATGCTCAGGTAAGTCCCCAAAAGCGATCATTTCCTGTGATTTAACTCACTTTACCAGTGTAGGAGTATTGAATCCAAACCGGAGTTTGCCCATAGCCTCAATATCATAATCACCAATAGTTTTCAGAAGAAGTTTTCCTAAGAACGGTCACTCGAAACCATCAGCATTGCATCAAGCAACAACAGTACCAGATCTTGCACAGAAAGCAAACACAGAGAGCCTGAACAACTTGGAGATCTGGACATTTTGATTCCAAGCCCAATCAAAGGTGCTTGCAGATGATTTTACAAAGCATGGCAAAATCAAGGAGGGTAAAACAGTTGTTTCACCACTGTAGCCAGAATCACTAGGGCCAAGCTTCAATTATGGTCCTTCAAGACTTGGAGAAAGTTTTCGCTAGGGCCGATAATCGTCACCCATCAGCATCTCCTAACTGAAAGTACTACCAGCAATCATCGGCCACTCCCAAGTCTTGCAAAGCATTACATTGTGGGCCACGCATCTTTATGTTACTGCATTCGGACCACACCTAAATCACATCATCTGCATTGTACATTCCTTTTGTTTGCATTGTAATTATAATATGAACATTGGGATAACCATTGCCCGATGAGGAAAATCGAAAGCCTGCCTGCTTAGGAAGAGTTTGATCCTCCTCATGTGTTACTACCTGTGTGACCTAGGGAGTGAGGGAGTGATAATCGATGGAAAGTGGGCGAAATGTACAAATTCTTAAGGGACCTACACCTCCAGAGGGAGAAAAAACTGTTAGGGCATAAGTGAGAGTGCGAGCTAATAAAAAACATAGACTTCGGAGCACAAAAGAAATAAGAAGATAGAAGTTGCAGACAGAAGTTGGCTCCAATGAGAGAGGCATGTAGGACAACTCTATCCCTACCACATAACTTAGAGAGGAGTTGAAGCATACACCTACCAAGCCCATATGATCAAAGGGACTAGCCACCCCTTTTATATCAAACAGAAAGAGCAGCCACACCTCAACCTAGGTGTTTATTACCTCCAAGTAAGGGATAGGGTAAGTCAGCATGCCTTTGAGGGAGAAAAAGAAAATAAATTATTGAAAAAAGTAGGTGTAGGGCCCTAGGAGTTTGGCATGGAGCCCATTTTATCCCGAAAGCCCATTGGTTGAGTGAGAGCCACCATAAACCTAGGGATCCTGGTAGCACTAAGTGAGTCGAGGACACAATCTAGTTCCTTGTAGCAGGCAATGAAGTCTTCCTTGGCACTGAGGGCATATCTTCTATACACAATGCATAAATCTTGCTTCCATCTTATAAATCTTGCATAAGTCTTTTGGCATTTAGCATTGGAGAGTTCACTACCTTTGCATTTTGCATTACTTTGCGAGGCGTTTGCCCGCATTCCAACCAGGGGCATGCCAGCTGCCTTTTGAGTTGGAATTTTGGTAAAAAGGGGATCTTCAACCAGGGGCATGTTAACTGCTCTTTGGTCGAATTTAGGTCTTTGGCTAGGGGCATGCCAGCTGCCTTTCTAAGTCAAGAAGATCATGGGGACAGTACTACTTTTGGGTGCATATAGATGAGGCTTCTCACAAGCACAACAGGATAAGCATATCTGTTGAGGCAAGCATGAAATTGGCTAACATGACAATAGCCCGTGGGTCTGCCATACTTCTTCCAGGGAAAGCAAGCTCTGTCTGCCTGAAGTGAAAGGCATGGAAAGTGGGTTCCCGGAATCTAGCCACAGCGCACAACAAGTGCCAGTTCATTTCAACCATGGCAATATTCAACAATGGAGAGGACATGCCCTAAACCCGTAGTTGCTCACGGTCCTCAGCAATCAGTGCACTGATCAATATTTGCAAAACATCAAAACAACACTTTGGTGTCACCATGGCAGATATGATTTGGCAAATATGGCAGTTATCCAGTGGGCCCCATCACATACAAGCAGTGCAAGTATCTTAATTTCCAAAGTCTAAAGCACAGAATGGCTGCAAGAATTGCATTTTTGTCCTCTGCACTCTGTAGTCTGCAAGAGGCAAAAAGAAATGCCAAGAAAATGAATGCACAAGTCTTCAAGTTCACTAGATGGGCAAATTTGCAGAAAACCCCTGAGATTGTGAAGTATGCAGAATAACCTGCAAAGGGTGCGACATATCACATTTGAGCAGAAGCCTACAAGCACCCAACAGAATATCAAATATCATAACACTGCAACAACACAACAATCAAAAGTTTGTCATATCAGGAAATTAGCTATACAGCAACCAGATATGCCCAGTTGCGGATATGCCCCAACTTTTTGTGAAACCCGTAGTAAAGCCAACACTCCAGCAAGGAGGATATTGCACATGCATCTCAACGAGAACTCCAGCTTCCGTGCCACAGAGCCAGCAGTAAGCAGTTCTACACTCCAGATTGCATCTGAGACGGTTTCCTTCCTGGGGGACAATCCAGGGATTATCGCTTTTGTTTTTCCAGGTTCTCGCTCCGGGCGGACGAGATTCTTCTATCCCTTTCTTTCATTGGATTTTCGCGAGCGCGAAATCCTCTTGTTTGACCATTGACCGGACGGTCAAGGTCCTTTTCCTTCGCTTTCCTGGGAATTTCGCTGGCGCGAAATCCTCTTGTTTGACCTTTGACTGGGCGGTCAATGTCCTTTTCCTTCGCTTTCCTGGGATTTTCGCGAGCGCGAAATCCTCTTGTTTGACCTTTGACCGGGCGGTCAAGGTCCTTTTCCCGTGCTGTCCTGGGATTTTCGCGGGCGCGAAATCCTTTTGTTTGACCATTGACTGGGAGGTCAAGGTCCTTTCCTCTGCTTGAATCTTCACGTGTGCGAAATCCTTTTTCTTGGCTTCTGACCGGGCGGCCAGAGTCGACCTTTGACCAGGCGGTCAAGGTCCTCTCCTTTGCTTTTGTTGGATTCTCGCGTGCGCGAATTTCTTTTCCTTGGCTTCTGACCGGGCGGTTAGAGTCGACCTTTGACTGGGCGGTCAAGGTCCTTTTCCTTCGCTTTCCTTGGATTTTCACGAGCGCGAAGTCCTATTGTTTGACCTTTGACTAGGCGGTCAAGGTCCTCTTCCTTTGCTTTTCTTGGATTCTCGCGGGTGTGAGATCCTTTTCCTTGGTTTCTGATCGAGCAGTCAGAGTTGACCTTTGACCGGGCGGTCGAGGTCATATCCTCCCCCTTTTGGATTTTCGTAGGCGCGAAATCCAACTTGTTGACTTTGATCGGGCGGTCAAGGTCCTTTGCCTTTTTTGGATTTTCGTGGGCACGAAATTCAGCTTGTTGACTTTGACCGGACGGTTAAGGTCCTTTCTCTTTTGGATTTTTCGCGGGCACGAAATCCAGCTCCTTGACTTTGACCGGGTGGTCAATGTCATTTGCCCCTTTTGGATTTTCGCGGGCGTGGAATCCAGCTTGGCTTTGACTGGGCGGTCAAGGTCATGTGCCCCTTTTGGATTTTCACGGGCGTGAAATCCAGCTCCTTGACTTTGACCGGGCGGTCAATGTCATTTGCCCTTTTAGATTTCCGCGATCGCGAAATCCAGCTCCTTGACTTTGACCAGGTGGTTAATGTCATTTGCCCCTTTTAGATTTTTGCGGGTGCGGAATCCATCTTGGCTTTGACCGAGAGGTCAACGTCATTTGCCCCTTTTGGATTTTCGCAGGCGCGAAATCCAGCTCCTTGACTTTGACCGGGCGGCCAACGTCATTTGCCCCTTTTGGATTTTTGCGGGCACGAAATCCAGCTTGCTGGGTTTAACCGGGCGGTCAAATGTCTTTTGCCTCTCTTGGACTTTCGCGAGTGCGGAGTCCAGCTGGTTGACTTTGACTGGGCGGTCAAAGTCCTTGGTTTCTCGGATTTCCTTGGGCAGGAAATCCTTTGGCTTGACCTTTTGACCTGATGGTCAAGGTCCTAGCCCCTTTTTTGGATTTCCTTGGGCAGGAAATCCTGTGGCTTGACCTTTTGACCTGATGGTCAAGGTCCTAGCCCCTTTCTCGAATTTCCCCGGGCAGGAAATCCAACTGCTTGACCTTTCGACCGGGCGGTCAAGGTCCTTATCATTTCTCCTCTGGGTTTTCGCGGGCGCGGAATCCAGTTGTTTGACCCTCTGACCGGGCGGTCAAGGTCCTTTTGTTTCTCTCTTCTGTTTTGTGTTTTCGCGGGCACAAAATCTCTTTGTTTGCCCTTGGTCCGCGTGGACAAGGCCCTATTTTGCTTGACAAATGGTATGTTTGTCATGCCCGCCTTTTTTCTTGGGTTGGTATCCCCAACTACTCGGTTGAAAACCGTCACGCTGTCAGGCGGTCGGGTTGACAAGACTTGATTGACTTGTCATATCCCGTCTCTCAGGTTGATGACCTCAATAATCCGGTTGATGAGTCCGACAACTTATCATTTACCTACTCGTGGTTTCCTCTGTGTGCAGGATTTCTTTGTCTTTTGCCTTGTTATTTCAGCATTAGCATCAGCATCGCATCATCTTGCAAGCACCCATTCTTGTGTTTTTGTTAGCATTAGCTTCGCATCGGCCTTCAGCATCGGCTTTTGCATTGGCATCTCGCATTGGCATCACATCCCCAACATTTTGATCAGCAGTTGCACGCATTTTGCATTTGCATTTGGCAACAAGTCATGATTTTCGGTACATCCGCCGAATAAGTGACTTACTGCCTACAACAAACACCATCCTTCTGTAACCTCAAAATGGGGGTATCTTGTCAACCCTGAGCATCGGTCTTGGTTCCCTTCGTCCCTCGACCTCGCTCAGGGAGAGGCATCTGTAGATCCCCCGATTTTGAGGTGACTCATAGATGAGCTTTCTGGATGTTGCTTTGGATGTGACTAACCCTTGAACCAATCCTAAACCCATAGCAAGCCCGCTGCCCAATTAGAAATCCAGATAAGTAGGGGAGAGCACCTACCTAGCACATTTACCTAGCACACCTACCTAGCACATTTACTTAGCACACCTACCTAGCACATTTACCTAGCACATTTACCTAGCACACCTAGCTAGCACACCTACCTAGCACACCAACTAGGCGCACATAACAGGCGCACATACCCGACACACATACCAGGCGCACATATCCGACACACATACCAGGCGCCCAGCCATTTCTCAGGCTGCTGGCTGCTAGCTTTCCACCTCCCATGGTTGTTACCTCTACCAGCGAATATGCTATGGAATCTTCCAGGCTTTTCGTCTACGAGGTTCCTTGTTGTCCTAGGAGTTACCCATGAGGAATTCCTATATATAGACCCCATAGGCAACCATTTGAAGGGGTTGAATCATCTTGAAAGATAGAGTCATATAGCTGCACTAGCCTTCTCCAGAATTCTGCAACCATCCACTTGAGCACTCATGTTTTCTCTTGCATCCATAGGTATTCTCAGCTCTTCCAAAGCATCAAGGAGCTTATTATCTTGGATTTTTCTTTTCTTTCTTGAAGGAACATCCATCTCGAACAAGGTAGGCCCTTCACCTTTCATTTAATCTTTTGTTCTTTTGCAATGGAATAGCATGATAGAAGCTCCATATAAGGTCTGTTTTCTCTGTATCTACATGAAGATTTTGTATTGAATTTATTTATCCTTTTTGCAAGATGCTCTTCATACAAATCTACACTTGGATTGTAGCATGTTTAATTTATTTCTAGTGTAAAAATCTGCACTACATCGCTTGCATGAGCAATCTTTTCCTTATTATATTCTTGGTATGATCATGGTTACAACATGTTTTATTGGGTTTACTCGTTCTATGTTTGAATCTTTTGCATTTTGCATGTGTTCTTGCCATGAACCCATTTAGTCATCTTGTTCTAA
>JAMKQA010026364.1:0-12068 GCA_024699735.1 Posidonia australis
CTCCTTACATGCAATTTTTCATTCACCTGTAAAAACTGATATAAGTAATTAAAAAGTGTTAATTCTCTATTCACCCCCCCTCTAGAGGAGCTATTCGATCCTACAGATCGGTCCTAAGCTTGTGCAGCTGTATGTGGACAAGATGGATTTAATCCGGAGCAGGTTGCTGGCTGCATAGAATCGGTAGAAGAGCTATGCCGATAGGAGGCGGAGACCGCTGGAGTTTCTAGTGGGAGACTATGTGTTCCTGAAGGTGTCGCTGACCAAAGGTGTGATGCGGTTCGGGAAGTATGGTAAGCTGAGTCCTCGCTATATTGGCCTGAACCAGATCACCTAGATGATCGGTGAAGTTGCTTATCGGTTGGATCTACCACTAGAGATGTCATCCGTGTACGATGTGTTCCATGTCTCCATGCTAAGGAAGTGCCTGGCTGACGTTTCTCAAGTGATCCCAGTTCAGCCAGAGGGACTCCAGGAAGATCTGTCCTTTATGGAGGATGCCGTCGAGATTGTGGACCGTAAGGAGCAGGTGCTGCGGAACAAGGTGATTCCGCTGGTCTTGGTGCAGTGGTGGCATCATGGAGCCGAGGAGGCCACGTGGGAACGTGAGGAAGCCACCCTAGCCCAGTACCCGTATCTTTTCGCCTAGTGATTTCGAGGGCAAAATCTTTTAGGATGTAACACCTGTAAAATTCATTTTGTAATTATTTACATTTTATGAATTTTATTCCTAGACAGGTGTTACTGTTCTGACGCCCGTTGTGTGGTTTTATGCTTTTGAGCTTGGGCCTCGTGGGCTAGCTTCTATTTGCGTGTCCCTGTGCGTGGTTTGGCACTGTGCATTGTGGCACTGTGCTTGTGGGGCCCGATGTGGGGTCCCTGTGGGGGCTGCATGTGTGGGCTGGTGGTTGAGACTTGCAGTTGGCCTCGTTGGTGGTGGCTGGCGGTTGGTTTCTGTGTGGTGTGTCGGTGGCTGAGACGCTCAAGTGGGCACGTTTTCAGCTACTGTGGGCACAGGCTTTATAAGTTGCACCGCACCGCACCTCTCCTCGCCACCCGTTGCCATCGTCTCCTTCCTTTTTCTTCCTTCCCCCTTTTCTTCGGCGACACTACTTCTCCTCCTCCTCCACCTTCTTTCCCTTCCTCCTTACTTCTCTTTCTCCTTCCTTCTCCTTCCCCTTCCCCCTTTTTTCCACTCGTCTCCCCACCTCCTCCATATCCCCTTCACGCGTGCGCCGACAGAGAGAGAGGAAGAGGTCGATTGGTGGTTTTGGCCGGTGTAGGCTTGATTTACGAGGTTTTGGAAAAGGATTTGGAAATGAATTTAAAAGGAAAATTGATTATAGTTTTGTTTTCTATGGTTTTCGTGGGGTGCGTACTGGGTGACTTTGGTCACTCATGCGTTTTCCTTGTGGTTTTGTTTACAGGTGCAGACATGCGATTGGTTTAGCGTAGTGCATATAGTCTGGAGTCTGCTAGCCGCACACACAGGTTCCTGTTAGTTAGATATTTTCTGTTTAGCTTTAGTTTTCTTGTAATTTAATTTGTTTAAATCATTGTGGGAAATTTGGGGCGTGATAGTGACGGGTTTGCCACGAACCCGAAGATAGAATGATATTGTGTGGGTGATAGTGGATCGCCTTACAAAATCGGCACATTTCTTGCCAATGAGGGTGAATCTTCCTTTGGCAAAACTGGTAGAGTTGTATGTGGCTGAGATTGTGAGATTGCATGGTGTCCCAGTGTCTATTGTGTTTGACAGAGACACGAGGTTTACATCGAAATTCTAGGGAGCTTTGCAAGAGGCTTTTAGCACAGTGTTGAAATTTAACACTGCTTTCCACTCCCAGACGTATGGCCAGACAAAGAGGACCATCCAGACACTAGAGGACACACTGAGGGCCTGCACCTTGGACTTTGGTGGTAGCTAGGAGGATCATTTACCTCTGATTGAGTTTGCATATAATAATAGTTACCACACTAGTATTGGTATGGCACCATACGAGGCATTATATGGCAAACCCTGTAGGACACCCACTTGCTGGAGTGAGGTGGGTGAGAGACAGTTAGTTGGGCCCAAGATCGTACAACAGTACGAGGGCGAGGTGGATCTGATCAGGAAGAGGTTGTTGTCGGGCAAGAGCCAGCAGAAGAGCTATGCTGATAGGAGGCGGAGACCTTTGGAATTTGAGGTAGGAGACTTCGTTTTTTTGAGGATGTGACATCTAGGCCTGATTATCCATTTCAAGTATAAACCATGTAATTAATTGTAATATTGCTTAAATGGTTTATTAATGGATAATCTATTGATTTTGGTTGTTTGAGCTTATGGTTGGCTTTCTGTGCACTTGTTTGTGATCTAGGGCCAATGTGGAGTCTGGTTTGAGGATGCACAATCACCTCGATTTGCGTGCCTATCTTTTCTTCCTTTATGTTCCTTCTTTTTCTCCTTTCTTTTCCTTCCCTCTCACGAGCCCGCACCATTTTCGTCTCCTTCCTTCCCTTCCCCGACCCATGCCACCAATGACGCTAGTCCGTGCCTCGTCGTCTCTTCCGACGCGATGGGCAACCGACGTGAGGAGGTTCGTTGGAGTGCGGGAGGGTCGTCGGAGGGTTGAGCCAAATACGCGACCCCTTTCCCTTCCTCCATTCAGTGTTTCAGTAATGATGGGTTAAATGTAGGGAAATTGAGATAAATGCATGAAAAATTGTGGAAAAATCATGAAATGAATGGGAATGTGTTGTATAGCATGAGAATATAGATATCATGCGGTTAGGATTGGTTTTTGTTGGGGAAATGCAATTTTGGGGTTGACGGCTATAGTAGCCGTTCTTGAGCCCCTTCTCCTTGTGATTTTTGTATGAACTGTGTGGTAGATGAAATCATGAATGGACTGAGGGGTTTTGAAGTAGACTCAAGGGTCTACACCTCGTGATTTACTCGTAAATTTTGATTTGAGTTTGGGGGTTCCGATTGAGACTCCCACCTTAGGCAATTTTCGCCGTTTGGAACAGAGGAGGTTCCCTTGTTTCGGGCGATTCGGCATGCTGAACAGAAGTCGGCATACTGAATCTCTATTAGATTAAGCAAGATACCTGATATCGGTAGACCAAAAACACCCGGTCGATCGATTCAGGGGTTTTCGGTGTACCGAAAATATTCAGTGTACCAAACCAAGGATCTTCGGTATACCAAACCTGAGACTCGGTCTACCGTTTTTGCCCTGAAACTGGTGTGCATAAATATGAATTTAAATGAAGGACAAATGGTTTTAATGGTATGTTGAGTATAAGTTAATGATGTTTTCCCCATGTCATGTAATGACATGGAGGAATGTGGAACCCAAATAAATAGATTTGGGCGTGGTTTTGGGTTTTGATCCCATAAATGAATAAAAAGGATGATTTTGGGTGGTTTTGGGCATGAGACCCAATTTATGATTTTTAAACATGGATTTCATGACTTGAGTTGGGACCCCAGTGGAGGGTCAAACATTGCAAGGAGTTAGAGTCCTGCAATGAAAAGAATGAAATGGAAAATGGTTTTGAAAAAAAAGTTTAAAAAGTTTTGAAATGAAACACTAATAATATGTTAAGAAACCACGGGGGTTGGTGTCAATAACATGGTAGGTGTATGAGGCTCCAATGAACCTGTTGCCAGACAAGACTGTGGTTGCCGAGCTTGAGACGGTGTAGGCTGAGCCTACGTTTTTGAGCCTAGTTGTTCGGGTCACCGACGGTGTAGACTGAGCCTGGGTCGTTGTACCAAGTTGTTCGGGTCACCGAGCTCGTGATGGTGTAGGCTGAGCCTAGGTTTTTGAGCCTAGTTGTTAGGGTCACCGACGGTGTAGACTGAGCCTGGGTCATTGGACCTAGTTATTCGGGTCACTAATGGGATGTCAAATAGAGACGTATCCCCATGCACATATGAAAATGAATTGAGGCCGGTTAGCCAGGGCGGTGACATCCCACACGAGGAATTTCACAGCGGCAGTGCAGGAAGGTAGGGGAAAGGATGTCCTCGCCTACTGCTTGTGTGCCTGGTTACCCCTGATCAAGTTAACAACAATAAAGAAAAGTGGAAATGAATAAAGAAAAAGAAATGTGATTTTGTCAGGATTGGACTGATGAAATAGTCCTAAAATCCTGAAATGAAATAATGATGATGTTTTTACCAGTTGCTAGCCTGTATTTATGATTTGGTTTTGAGCCCGTGAGGGAATGTGTTTTAGGCTGGATTTGGTCAGAAATGTGATTTTGGGAAGAAATCCCAAGTATTGAAAAGGATATGTTTTCGAAAATGAATTCCAAAGGTTTTAAAAGAAAATTGCAAAGGTGTGTTTTTGAAAGAGAATGTGGTTTTGGAATGAGTTTCCAAATGTTTTAAGAAAAAGGAAATGAAACATGGGTTTTGAAAAGAGCATGGATTTGTGATTGAATTCCTAAATGATTTCCAATAAAAGAAAAGAGGATTTTCAAAAAGAAAACCAAGTTTTGAAAAATAAAAGAAATGAGTTTTTACGGTTTTGCTGAAATTTTGTTGTTAGTATGTTTAGGGCGCTTACTGGGTGACTTAGATGTCATTCACGCGTGCTTATTTGGTTTTCAGGTGCAGATCGTGTGCAGCCGAGTTCCGATGTAGGAGTTGGAGCTTCTAGCCGCACATTGTGATCTTGAAGGTGAGCCTTAGTTACAGTTATTTAATGTTTTTGTAATTAGTGTAATTATGCTTGATACTGTATTTTAGTAGCATGCCCGGGATCGGGGCGTTACTAGCCCGCTCCTGACAATGTGATAGTTGTTAATCGGATAGTTTATGGTATCAACCCGCTCTTGACAATGTGACGGTTGTCAACCGGCTAGTTTGGGGTAACAGCCCACTCCCAAAAATTGTGCAAGTAGCACCAAGACTCGTCCATCTAGATCAAACCTAGGTTGGGATCATCTTGACCTCGCTCGGTCTAGAAAAGGTTAGAAATGGCACTTGTTCAACTTGAGCAAGTCCCAATAAAACAAATTGAGCTCTGCCCCACCTGGTACCGAAACCTATGACGGCTTCATTTTTTCCAAGCCTTGGCAATAAAACGATACTCCTAACTGCTAGCTAGGTAGACCCCAGTGCCATGTCGGTAGGCAGAAAAGGGGCGGTAGTTTGAAGCAGTTGAGCACATGTTATTATGGCAATTCCCTATCAATCACAATCATCCAAACAAGCTGGCAAAGGTGTCCCAATAAATTAATTATAGCAGTCAAATATAATGATGTGATTACACTTATTTTCAGCCTATAGTGAACAAGTAGCATAAAACAAGTGTCAAAAGTCTGCATCATCCCTGGACCTCTTAGAGCCTCTTGCTTTTGGAAACAGTGTAGGACTCAGAACTGCTCCACAGACTGCCCAGGTTTCTTCTACTTTGGCTTCGTAGTCAGTTGAACAACTCTTCCCTTCTGTGACTGTAAGGTTGCTCGATCAGATGAAGCCAGTAAGCAAGCGTGATAGTTCCTTTGGTGTCGCGTAAGAACTTAAGGGGTACTCCTGGAATCGAACTGGCATCGGTCCATGAGCAAAGGAATCCTGTTGGTAGCCGAACTGTCACATGACACAAACTCGGATCTCATCCGGACTTAGTGGAGTCTCGAGAAAAAGATAATGGTTGTTCCTAGGACACAAGGAAACAGTGACTTGGATCTTCACTAGGTTTCGAGAAGTCGTGAGAAACGGATAAATGCTCAACTGCTTCAACTGCTTGGATCTCCACTAGGGTGCGAGCGTGACCACTTTGGCAATAAGATTCGAAGGCTGACCATTGAGGGCGTAAGATCTCTACACCTAGATGAGTAGCCAACCATACCTGTACCAAGGCTCCGCAACTATAGAAATGTCGACACCGTCGCAATGACTGGTCTAGGGCCCAATAAGTCTTCGCCAGGATAACAAGGGCTAGGTCTATCTGACAGGTTATTATCGCCAAAGCGATTTCCGCAACCTCGATGTTCACGACTGTCCGGCCATGGCTAAACACAAGCTCGTCTAAAAAGCGGACGACGAAACCTCTCAACCACAGCTCATCGCCCAAGGAGGTGCGCGTCTCAGCTATCTTGTCAAAGTAAATCAGTTGTAGCATAGGAGATTGCCCATCATTACTGATTAGTTGCCGACCACAATCATCGGTCGACAGGCCAATCAGTTCACTCATAACAGAAGAGTATCCATCTCGCGACATAAATACAGTGAGCCCAAGGAACTTTGGCAGACAACACACTTAACGAACTTCTTCCAAAGTAGGGGTCAACTCAATTCTTTCGAAGCAGAATGTGTGGTTTGCAGCCTTCTAGAATCAGGCGGCTGCACACAAGAAGTAACGGGAGACCTCCACATATGCAATATCTAAGAATTTTGAGGAGATTCCCTAAGCCCGTACCTTGTCACGATCACCATTTGTTAACTTTCCAATCTATGCTTAGAGAACATCTGAGCAACTCACTGGCACGATCATCGTAAGGAAACTCATGACAAATAGGAGAGTCGCGGCTTCTCTTGATCCAAGTCTTTAGAACATTGTTAAAAGAATATTCAGAATGACAAATCACATTGTTCCACGCACACAATAATTCATACAATCCAATGTAGATAGAAAAGTCCTAAATTGCTGTGAAATGATGAGTAATAGGTCAATAGCCACTCTGAAACAGTGCAAAGGAGACTGCAAAATAAAGCAATCATGCTCGCTGCCTGAGTAAGCAAGGTTACTTGCCTGGTGATGAGTTGACAGACTTGTCGTCGGATAATTAGGGTTATCAACCCTATGATGAGTTGACAGACTCATTGCTAGATAGTTAGGGTTATCAGCCCAATGTGAGCATTGGTCCTTGGATGCAAGAAACCAACAGCTCGAACCTCCTCTAGTCTTAGAGGAGTCATGAGGAAAAGGGATGAGGGTTGTTTTTAGGATACAAAGAAACAACGACTCAGTTCCCCCTTAGACTTAAAGGAAACAGGAGGAAAAACGATAAAGGTTGTTCCTAGGACACAAAGAAACAGCGACTCGGATCTCCTCCGGACTTAGAAGAGTTGCGAGAGAAGGATAAATGCTGATCCTAGGACACAAAGAACCAGCAACTCGGATCTCCATTGGGCTCAGAGGAGTCGCGAGGAAAGGATAAATGTTGTTCCTAAGACACAAGGAAACAATGACTCGGATCTCCTTAAAACTTAGAGGAGTCACGAGGAAAGGATAAAGGCTGTTCCTAGGACATAAGGAAACAGCGACTCGGATCTCCTCTAAACTTAGAGGAGTCTCGAGAAAAGGATAATGGTTGTTCCTAGGACACAAGGAAATTGTGACTCAAATCTCCACTAGGTTTAGAGGAGTCGTGAGAAAAGGATAAAAGCTAGTCCTAGGGCACAAGGAGCTAGTGATCTGGATCTCCACTGGGCTCAAAGGAGTCACGAGAAAAGGATAATGGTTGTTCCTAGGACACAAGGAAACAACAACTCGAATCTCCTCCGGACTTAGAGGAGTTGTGAGAAATGGATAAATGCTGGTCTTAGGACACAAGGAACCAATGACTTAGATCTCCACTGGGCTTAGAGGAGTTGCATGGAAATGATAAATGTTGTTCCTAGGACACAAGGAAACAGCAACTCGGATCTCCTCCGGACATAGAGGAGTCGTGAGGAAAGGATAAAGGCTGTTCCTAGGACATAAGGAAACAACAACTTGGATCTCCTCTGGACTTAGAGGAGTCTCGAGAATTGAATAATGGATGTTCCTATGACACAAGGAAACAGTGACTTCGATCTCCTCCAGACTTAGAGGAGTTGCGAGAAAAGAATATATACTGGTCTTAGGACTTAAGGAACCAACGACTCAGATCTCCTCCGGATTTAGAGGAGTCGCAAGAAAAGGGATGAATGTTGTTCCTAGGACTCAAGAAAACAGCAACACGGATCTCCTTGAGACTTGGAGGAGTCGTGAGAAAAGAATAAATGTTGGTCCAAGGACACAAGGAACCAATGACTTAGATCTCCACTGGGCTCAAAGGAGTCATGAGAAAAGGATAAATGCTGGTCCTAGGACACAAGGAACCAGCGACTTGGATCTCCACTAGGTTCAGAGGAACTGTGAGGAAAGGGATAAGGGTTGTTACTAGGACACAAGGAAACAATGACTCGGATCTCCTTTGGACTTAGAGGAGTTGCAAGGAAAGGGTAAAGGCTGTTCCTAGGACACAAGGAAACAATGACTCGGATCTCCACTGGGTTCAAAGGAGTTGCGAGAAAAGGATAAATACTGATCCTTTGACACAAGGAATCAGCGACTCGGATCTCCACTAGGATCACAAAAGTCACGAGGAAATGGATAAAGGTTGTTCCTAGGACACAAGGCAACAACTACTCGGATCTCCACTAGGTTCAGTGAAATCGCGAGAAAAGGATAAATGCTGGTCCAAGGACATAAGGAACCAATGACTCGGATCTCCACTGGGTTCAGAGGAGTCACGAGGAAAGGGATAAATGTTGGTCTTAGGACACAAGGAACTAGTGACTCGAATCTCCTCTAGGCTTAAAGGAGTCGTAAGAGAAAAGGACAAAGGCTATTCCTAGGACACAAGAAAATTGTGACTCTGATCTCCTCTGGACTTGGAGGAGCTGCGAGAAAAGGATAAATGCTGGTCCAAGGACACAAGGAACCAGCGACTCCGATCTCCTCCGGACTTAGACGAGTTGCGATAAATGGGTAAACACTGGTCCTAGGACACAATGAACCAGCAACTCGGATCTCCACTTTGCTCATAGAAGTTATGAGGAAAGGATAAATGTTGTTCCTAGGACACAAGGAAACAGCAACTCGAATCTTCTCCGGACATAAAGGAGTCGCGAGGAAAGGGTAAAGGTTGTTCCTAAGACATAAGAAAACAACAACTCAGATCTCCTCTGGACTTAAAGGAGTCTCAAGAAACGAATAACGGTTATTCCTATGACACAAGGAAACAGCGACTTCGATCTCCTTCGAACTTAGAGGAGTCACGAGAAATGGGTAAATGTTGGTCATAAGACATAATGAACCAACGACTCGGATCTCTACTAGGCTCATAGAAGTTACGAGGAAAGGATAAATGTTGTTCCTAGGACACAAGATAACAGCGACTCAGATCTCCTCTGGACTTAGAGGAGTCACGAGGAAATGATAAAGGTCGTTCCTAGGACGCAAGGAAACAGTGCCTCGGATCTCCTCCAGACTTAGAGGAGTCTCTAGAAAAGGATAAAGACTGTTCCTAGGACACAAGGAAACAATGACTCGGATCTCCACAAGGTTTAGAGGAGTCGCGAGAAAAGAGTAATTACTGGTCCTAGGACATGAGGAGCCAGCCACCTAGATCTCCACTAGGCTCAGTGGAGTCGCATGGAAAAGATAAAGGCTGTTCCTAAAACACAAGGAAATAGCGACTCAGATCTCCTTTGGACTTATAGGAGTCGCGAGAAATGGATAAATGCTGGTCCTAGGACACAAGGGACCGACGACTCGAATCTCCACTAGGTTTAGAGGAGTCGCGAGGAAAGGATAAAGGCTGTTCCTAGGACAGAAGGAAATAGCGACTTGAATCTCCTCTAGACTTAGAGGATTCACGAGAAAAGGATAAATGCAGGTCCTAGGAAACAAGAAACCAGCAACTCAGATCTCCACTATGCTCAGAGGCGTCACGAGGAAAGGGTAAAGACTGCTCCTAGGACACGACGAAACGACGACTTGGATCTCCAATGGGCTCAGAGGTGTCGCGAGGAAAGGATAAAAGCCGTTCCTAGGACACAAGGAAACAACAACTCGAATCTCCACTGGTTTCAAAGGAGTCGCAAGAAAAGGATAAATACTAGTCATAGGACTTAAGGAACCAGCAACTCAGATCTCCACTGGGTTCAGAAAAGTCACAAGGAAAGGGATAAAGGTTGTTCCTAGGACACAAGGAAACAATGACTCGGATCTCCTTGGAGCTTAGAGGAGTCACGAGAAACGGATAAAGGTTGTTCCTAGGACACAAGGAAATAGTGACTCATATCTCCACTGGATTCAGAGGAGTCGCAAGAAAAAGATGAATGTTGGTCCTAGGACACAAGGAACCAGTGACTTGGATCTCCACTGGGTTCAGAAGAGTCGCAAAGAATGGAATAAATGCTGGTCCTAGGACACATGAAACCAGTGACTCAGATCTCCTCTGGACTAAGAGGAGTCGCAAGAGAAAAGGACAAAGATTGTTCCTAGGAAACAAGGAAACAACGACTCGGATCTCCTCTGGACTTAGAGAAGCCATGAGAAATGGATAAATGCTAGTCTTAGCACACAAGGAACCAGTGACTCAAATCTCCTCCGAACTTAGAGGAGTCACAAGAAAAGGGTAGATGCTGGTCCAAGACACAAGGAACCAATGACTCGGGTCTCCGCTGGGCTCAGAGGAGTCACGAGGAAAGGATAAAGGTTGTTCCTATGACACAAGGAAATAGCAACTCAGATCTCCACTAGGCTCAGAGGAGTCATGAAGAAAGGGTAAAGGTTGTTCCTAGGACCCAAGGAAACAACAACTCAAATCTCCACTGGTTTTAGAGGAGTCACGAGAAAAGGATAAATGCTGGTCCTAGGACACATGGAACCAGCAACTCAGATCTCCACTTGGTTCAAGGGAGTTGTGAAGAATGGGATAAAGGTTGTTCCTAGGACACAAGGAAACAGCGACTCGGATCTCTTCTGGTCTCAGAGGAGTCGCGAGAAAAGGGTAAATGCTCTTCCAAGGGCACAAGGAAACAACGACTCGGAGCTCCACTAAGTTCAAAGGAGTTGCGAGAATCGGATAAATGCTGGTCCTAGGACACAAGGAACCAGCGAATCAGATCTCCACTGGGTTCAGAAAAGTTGCTAGGAAAGGGATAAAAGTTGTTCCTAGGACACTTGGAAATAGCGACTCTGATCTCCTCTAGACTTAGAGGAGTCATGAGAAAAAGAAAAATGTTGGTCCTTGGATACACGGAACCAGCGAATCAGATCTCCACTGGGTTCAGAGGAGTCACGAGGAAAGGGATAATGGCTGTTCCTAGGACATAAGGAAATAGCAACTCGAATCTCCTCCAAACTTAGAGGAGTCAAGAGAAAAGGGTAAAGGTTGTTCCTAGGACACAAGGAAACCACGACTCGGATCTCCTCCAGACTTAAAGGAGTCACGAGAAAAGGATAAAGATTGTTCCTAGGACACAAGAAAACAGTGACTCAGATCTCCTTTAAGTTTAGAGGAGTTGCGAGAAAAGGATAAATGCTAGTCCTAGGACACAAGGAGCCTGTGACTCGGATCTCCGCTGGGTTAAGAGGAGTCGTGAGGAAAAGATAACGGCTAGTCCTAGAACACAAAGAAACAGTGACTCGGATCTCCTCCGAACTTAAAGGAGTTGCAAGAAAAGGATAAATGCTTGTCCTAAGACACAAGGAACCAGTGACTCGGATCTCCACTGGGCTCAGAGGAGTCACATGGAAAGGATAAATGCTATTCCTAAGACACAAGGAAACAGCGACTCAAGTCTCCTCCAGACATAGAGGAGTCACGATAAAAGGATGAAGGCTGTTCTTAGGACATAAGGAAATAGTGACTCGGATCTCCTCCGGACTTAGTGGAGTCTTGAGAAAAAGATAATGGTTGTTCCTAGGACACAAGGAAACAGTGACTCGGATCTCCACTAGGTTTCGAGAAGTCGTGAGAAAAGGATAAATGCTCAACTGCTTCAACTGCTTGGATCTCCACTAGGGTGCGAGCGTGACCACTTTGGCAATAAGATTCGAAGGCTGACCATTGAGGGCGTAAGATCTCTACACCTAGATGAGTAGCCAACCATACTTGTACCAAGGCTCCGCAACTATAGAAATGTCGACACCGTCGCAATGACTGGTCTAGGGCCCAATAAGTCTTCGCCAGGATAACAAGGGCTAGGTCTATCTGACAGGTTATTATCGCCAAAGCGATTTCCGCAACCTCGATGTTCACGACTGTCCGGCCATGGCTAAACACAAGCTCGTCTAAAAAGCGGA
>JAMKQA010026365.1:0-10299 GCA_024699735.1 Posidonia australis
GTACTGACGCATGAATATGGTGTCAATAATCTTCTTAGATTCCTGCCATTTGTTCTAGGGTATTCAACATGATAACATTTGTATTTAGGATTGTTTTGTTTAGAGGACCTCATCGTTTATTCTCCTAGGATCATGCATCAACAGCAGACAGGTACAAATCTATCATTAGAAGAAAAAAAAGGGTTAGACTAAAGCCTTTTGGAAAGAATAGAGATTGATGTGGACACCATGCCTAATCCAACCACAAATCAAATTGTTTTGCTTAACTATTTGACCATTATATATCCATCTTATGGTGTTCTTATATGATCCACTAGTGACTAGTGAGCACTTGATCTCCTCTCCCTATGTAAGCTTAATCAATCATTAGAAAATCAGAAAGTACTTTAAGTTATCTTAAAAAAAAAAGGATCATAACCAACATCAAATTGATGTATATATTTAAATAAAAAACACATTTAACCTTTTTTTAATAGTATGAAGATTGGCCCTCTCCACTTGTTTTAAACAAGCCTGTCTTTAGAGAGAGACGTGTCTTTATTCAATCCATCCTTGAGCTATTTACTTGATTATCTTTTGTATGGAGGACAGTACTGTTAAATGCTTTCTTTGTTTGTTTGGAAGGTTCGTTTGATCTAAGTTACCAGCAACAAGATTTCTTGGCCAACTATCATTATGTAGAGTTTATTATAATTAATGTAGGCATATCTAATCCGAATGATAACAGCCTAGTTAGAGGTTAGACGTAAAACTGAAACAGTATTAGCTTTGTTTTTTAATGTTTTAAAGACCTCATGTTGCAGTGCAACAAGTCTAAGTTCAGCTCACGAAAAAACCATCGGCAATGGAAATTCTTGGTATTGGATGCCTACATCTGTCTTGTGACCGAACTTGCCTGCAATGATACGCGAAGTGCACTAAGTCTAGCGGCAAGAAGAAATTCAATGGACACTTGATTTTCGATCCTGTCGAGTTTGACTTGAAAAGAGGTTGGCATACGTCCACGTAAACATCTATTATGTCACTGCATCCACTCAGAGATTATGCAAACATTCAAATCGAACAATCACTGTAACATGACTCCAATACAAAGGATTAAATGAATGTACTGGTCTTGATTCATGGTGAAAGTTTCTTCTCCTTCTATCTTAAAAGATGTAGACAATTTTTGTTGAATCTTGTAAATCTTTATGTTTAAATATGTGCTTTATTATGATTTTCTTTATTTTCTTTCCATCGTTTGATTCTTATTTGCAATGATTTCGCTTTCTAATAGTACTTTTGCAACCCAAGAGGTTAAAATGTATTTAATGTGGCCGTTTGATCGTGTCCATACCAGGGCAAATCTAAAGTTTTTTCCCATCTAGACTGTGATTGGAATCACTCAATGTTTTGCTGTTAAAATTTTCAATGCATATCTAGAAGTCAAGTCACATTCAGTGGCACTAAAAACTGAGATTGTATGACATTAAAAAAAAAAATCGTCTACAGCCGAAGTGCAAGTGCATCTGAAATTAAATTAAAAAAGAACAAGAAGGTGAGTCCCGCGGTTGCAACAGGATCACACGGATGTGACTCCTACGATTAGAACGTAACGTGAGATTTTTTTTTTATTATATTACAACCAAATTTTAGGTTTTTTTTTTTTTTTGTTAACGGTTGAGATAGATATTATTTCTTCGGCATCAATACCAGATAAGAAATATAAAGTTCACTAATATTACAGACCCTTAGGTCATACAGCCTCAAAAAATCATATTGTACCATATAAGACACCATCTTGTTCAGAATATTTATCAAAAATGGGACAAAGAAGTATTGTATCAAAAAATCTTTTTTTCTATATGTCTTTATGGGCCAACTTCATTCATTCATTCATATCATCCTGGGCTACCTCTTCTGTTGGTGCATGGGAGGAAGGAATAGAAGGTGGTGTAGCAAGAGGCTCCTCAGAATGTGGTGTCATTGCAGTTACAAACTGCAACAGTTCTTCTTTCTCGAAACCTGGTACAAGATTTACCACTCAAAATTACATCAAACACATAATATCAGTAATAATCCCAAAAGATGACTTAGTAATATTGCGAAAGATCCTACAATTTCTCTCTCTCCAAATCAATCAGAGAATGATCTGGAGTAACAAAGTCCACCCAGTGAAAGACAAGTAATACTTAAGATCAGGGGTGGAGAGGAATAAATCAGCAACTGATAAAAAGCCAGGGTGTAGTTGGGAGTTCAAGAAGAACCTTCAAATTTCCCTAGCAAAAGAACAGTGAAAAAACAAATGCATATTACTTTCAATGCTAACAGAACAAAAAATACATAATGGGGACCCAGTCCATGCTCTTTTCAATAAGTTTTCTTTTGTTAAGTTCCTATTTTGAATAGCTAACCATGCAAATAACTTAACCTTTAGGGGGGAGTAACTTCTCCAAATACTTTTGAAAAAGACATTGCGCAATCCTCCATCATTTATAAGATTATAGGCAGCTTTCACTACGAAAGTATTAGTGGGAGTCCAGTGAAATTCATCGTCACTAGAGTTCAAAGATAAAGACTGCACAATACTAACAAAACCTTCCAACTGTAATTGAAGCAAGTTGGAATTACAGGTATCACAATGGAATGCATGAAACAATCTGTTGAAATCCCTATTAAACAACTACATAGTTCTTTTGATTGAGGCCTTTTTAAATCTAGCAAGACTATATAATTCAGGGAACAATAAACACAGAGGAGTGTCATTGTGCCATGATTGTCTCCAAAAAATAGTATTAGAACCATTACCCACTGTAACCTTAGAGAAGCAAGTGAAAAAATTGAATCCTTTTTTGATATGTCTCCATAAGGGAGAGCAGGTGGATGAGGAGTTATTCAAAATAGCCCCAGGACCCTTGTGTAAATATTTAGCCTGAATGAGAGATTTCCAAACTGGAGTGCTATTACTTGAACAAAATTGCCAACTTAGTTTTGTTTTGAGAGCTGCACCAAAGCTCCTCAGGTTTTTGATCCCCCAACCATTTTCTTTTTTGCTCCTACAGATATTGGACCATCTGATAAGGTGTATTCCTTTTTTTGTAGAAGAATTGACATTCCATAAAAAATTGCTTCTTAAACTATCCAGTTTTTTCTCTATCTTCGTGGGCATGTGAAGCACAGACATAAAGTATGTAGGTATTGCTGATAGAACCGCATTGACCAAAACTAACATTCCCCCTAAAGATAACTGCCTGGCCTTCCAAGATGAAAGTTTATTGGTAACTTTCTCAATCACAGGAGCCCAGCTAGTACAATTTGCTTTTTTATAATGCAAAGGCAGACCTAAGTAGGTGATGGGGAGGTCAGCCTTGACACAACCCATTGTATCACAAGATGACAGTAATTCTTCCTTGGAAACCCCCACACTAGACAATGATGATTTAGAAAAATTATTTTTTAACCCAGAACAAGTCTTAAAACAGCATAGGATTCTTTTGATATTAATCAGGTTTTCAGTATTATTACGCAAAAAAAGCAAGGTATCATCTGCATATTGTAGATTAATTATACAAGGACCCCCATGAGGGAAGGTAATCCCAGAAATTAAGTTGTTCCTCCTTGCAGTCTGCAACATGGCATTTAGGACATTAGAAGCAATGATAAATAACATGGGGGATAGAGGATCACCCTGTCTTAATCCATTGGCTGCCCCAAAGAATCCTTTAGGGGTACCATTAACCAGTACAGAGAACTTAGCAGAGGATATGCACATATGGATCCATGAGACAGCCCCAAATTTTAGGTTAATATAGTCATTTTTTAGGAAAAGAAACCTTTTAGTTGTCTAGCTTCCAAATTGATTGATTCTGGTGGTTTCGTGAGAATTCAGATTCTTCAAGAAAAATTTTCTTGTTACCTATCTAGTGAAGTTTACTTCACAGTTCACACCATTAGCTTACCCTTATTGCATTCTTGCATGATCTAGCACAAATCCAAGAGGAAAAGGTTTTCTACATGGTTTATTGTCTCCAGTCTTGCATGTACCAAACTTAAGGTCCTTTTGGTAGCACTTATGGTAGAAGTTAGCTTCTGTTTTAGTTGTTAGAAGTTAACTTTTGAGAGGATTTCTAAAGGTTAGCTTTTATTGGTTGTGATAGAAGCTTGTTTGGTAAAAAAGAAAACCTTCTGGATTCTAATTTATGTCCATGTATCGAATGACAAAAACAACCCCCACCTACCTTCCCTGGAAAGAAAACCACGGCATCCCTCCTCTCTCTCTCGGTCGTCTCTTCCACGAGTCGTCCTTCACCAAACGACGGAGATCTCTAACCCTAAGCCAACCCCTCCCTCTCGCAACTCTCTTCCAACAGATGATCGGTCGTACGCCAGCCCCTCCCTCTCTGTCCCTAAACTTTAAGCCAGCCCTCTGCCCCCTTCCTTCTCTCTCGACTCTCTATTCCAGCAAACGATCGATCGTAAGCCAACCCCTCTCTCTCCATCCTTAAACCCTAAGCCAGCCCCGCTCTGCCCTCTTCCTTCTCTCTCGCCCCTTTCTTCCAGCAGATGACTGGACGTAAGGCAACCTCGCTTTGTCCCCTCTGTCTCTCTCTCCCCTCCCTTGTACCAATCGACAACCCCCCTTCCGTCTATCTCTGTTTCGTCGATCACGACACCAACATCATGGCCGGAGCACCATCCCCACCACTGCTCGATGATTCCTACCAACCACAATCTCATCGGCTCTGTTACCTCTCAAGAGATTACCAACTAGAAGAGGTAACCTACTGAAAAATTGAAAAAAATTTGATGAGCAACCATTTCAACATGTTTGTTAACTTTTGTGATGGATGATGGATGATTATATGCTTAAGGATCACTGGGATGACCCAACTTGTTCATATTTTACTTACACAAAAAACTAAAGATGATCCAAGGAGGGGAAAAAAGAAATATATTCTACCATGAAAAATCTTTCTAATGAAAACTCATAGTCATAGGCTAGCTTATGCATGTGAAAAAATTTCACATCTAACATGTGAAACTCATAGCTTATGCAACACTTTGATCTTTATCAATGATGAAATGCAAATGAAAGAAAGAAAAACTCTCTACAACAATTTCGCATCTACCATGGAAACAATGCCAACTTGTTAGAATCGATGAAAAGATACCTCAATAATGGTGCTCCGTGGCAGTGTACTTGGTCGAACATGTAGCAGACACGACCAATCATGTGAATGGATGCACCTCCAAAGTAATGCTTGCTGTATTTATCTTCTTCTTTGCTGATAATTGTTAATGATGCCCAATCTTAACGAAGAAGATAGACAATTAACCAAAATGTGTGAATACTCTTACATGGGCTTGGCACCTTTCTTCTTCCAGCAATGCATGGAGTGAAGAAGGCAATTGCTGCATGTGTGGTGGTCAGACAGTGGGCAATGGGCAATTTCATAAAATTAAGTTTAATTGTGGACATTCATATATTACAAGACAACCCGTGACCTCCCTGAACGATTCACTGGGATGATGGATTCTAGATCTAGAATGACTCAGCATGCATTTAGGTTCACAGCATATACAATTCTATGTAAAATACTTGATAATTTTTTTTTACATGTCATTATTTTGCAATGAAAATTAGAAGAAGGTGACATTAATATATCACCCACTATATTGATTGCTACCACATTGTTACTGTGGAGAATTGACGAGGCAATTGACATCAAAGACATCTCGGAATCCTAATCGTCGGTTTTATAATTGTGTAAGTAAATACATTATCAGTTATAGAGCTAAATTACTTATGGAACAATACATTCTATGTTGTAATTCATTTTATTATAATACAAAAATCAAACTGTAACATCTATGCTTGATTTTCCATTTAATATAAACCATGGAATTTCCTGTACTATTTGTATATGGTTTGTTATGGTTAATCCAGGTTGTGTTTGTTGGCTGTGGTCTCTCCCTGTGTTTTGTGCTCTTGCTTTTTCCCTTGTGGTGTAACTTCTTTGGCTTGTGGGTCTGTGATGCAATTGGGATCCATGTTTGGGGGTGAGACCCACTTGGATTTGAGCTTGGACCTGGTCAAGAGCCCAACCATGCTCGTGACCCTCCTTTCCTTTCTTCTCCGCGCCCGTGACCTACGACCGGTCCTCTCCTACGCGTAAGGCCTAGTGGGAGGGCTGCTCATCCCGTCCCCTCCGAAGTAGAGAGGTTGGCGGCTGACCGGGGGGATCCGAGGGATGGCAAGCGCGGAGGTGGCTTTAAAGGGAGGCATGCAGCGCGGGGGTAAGGAGGAGAAACCAGAGAGAGGGAGAGATTGAGTGCGAAGGCTAAGGGGAGGCAGTGCGCTGGAGGAAAGCGTGCGAGCGGGGGTAGGCCGGTGTCGTGCATTGCTGAAGCTCGAGGGCACGCGAGGCTCGTCGGAGCCAGGTACGCGTTCCCCCTCCATTCCCCTTTCCTTGTTGTGGCATGTTTAGGTTAAGGGATAATCAAGGATAATAATGTTAAAATCATGCAAAATAGGGAAATTGTCGAGAATGAGATGGATAATGTGTTTATGTTGATATCATGTTGATTCATGGGTATTCTTGATGCATGCTACAGTGATGCCATATGAGTTTCAAGCCTTTGTGAATTTCCGTAGAACAGCAATGGTTTTATGTTTGGATTGAGGGATTTTGAAGTAGACTTGGAGGTCTACACTCCATGTTTTGCTTGTAATTGTTGTGGTGTTTTAGAGGGGTCCGCTCCTTACTCCCACTTTGGGGAGAAGAGATGACGGAGGTCGGGGAGGTTTTCTGCAATCGCAGAAAATGGTATGTCGAACTGAGTTTGGTATGCCGAAATGCTCCCAGGTGGTTCCCTGGGCCACTGATTCGAACGACTGAGCGAAATTCGGTCGACCGAATCAGGGGATTTCGGACGACTTGATGATTTCGGTCGACCGTTCTAGCAGGGGACTGATAAAACTGACAGAGATTCGGAATACCGAAAGATTTCAATCGACCGAATCAGAGATTTTTGGTCGACCGAGACCCTATTCGGTATACTGAATCAGGACCCAGGACTATATTGAGAAATGCTCTATTAAATGTTGATAAATTTGGATAAATGCATGATAAAGGCATGAGATGCATGGAAATGATTTATTAAATATTGCATCTGAACATGTTGTTTTAATGATGCTTTCCATGAATTGTGAAACATGATTTATGTGGATTAATGTAGACCCATGTGCGGGGTAATGGCATGGTATAATGACCATGAATGAATGATTGGGGTTCCTTTTGAAACATAAATGATAATGTGACGCACAATGCATGGGATTTATAAAGAGTTTTATGAATGAAAAGAACGATTTTGTCAAATGTTTTGAAAAGAGAAACTGCATATGGTTTTAAAGAGATTTATGAATTGTAGGAACCACAGCTAGACCAGGGCTTGCCGACAAGGGTAGTGAGACCTCTAGAGATGTCGGGGACGTGTCCTTGGTTGTGGTTGCCGAGTTTACGGTCCAGGGTAGGAGCCTCGAGACTGTGGTGGTACTGTAAGACCCGGGGTATGATAGACCCGGACTACCCTCAATGCCGGTGCTGGACGAGTCTGGGGTTAGAGTCCCCAGGTGCTCGAGCACCAGGGCATCGTGAGGACGCACTCCGTGCTTGTACCAGTGAGGGTACATTTGAGGCTGCTGCCGGGGCGGTTGAACTCCAGCACGGGGTGGTTCATCGCGGCACTGCAGCGTGGGTGTGGTAACATGAAATCCTCACCAGCTGCTTGTGGCTAGGGTGATGCGACCAGTTTTGAGACAAGAATTGTGGATTTGTGTGTTGGACTAGTTCTTAGCCCTGATTTGTGATAAATTGTGTTAATGGCTTAAATGATGCTTTGGGCTGGGAAACTAGATGCAATGGTTTGCTTTCCTTGAGTCGTGTATAAAGATTTATTAATGATCATGAGATTTTGAAAGAAAAAGAAAAAAAGTTTTGAAATGACATCTTTTTCGAAGTCTTTCTAACCGCATGTGTGGGTTTTGGCGATTGTGGTTTTCTTAAGACTTTCTGGCAGTGTTTCGTGGGTTTTGTCGTTGTTTTGGGGCATGTACTGGGTGACATTCCTGTCACTCACGCGTGTTTTCCTTCTTCCCTTGTTTCAGGTGCTCAGGAGTAGGTGCAGTCTAGTCTAGTAGATCCCTTTCTAGCCACTTTTGCCGCACACAGGTCTGGGTGTTTAGTTTTATTTATTTAATTCTGTCATTTAGACTCTTTTAACTGTTTATGAGTAGTTCTTGTACTATTGTGTAGCACAGGGGTGTTACACAAACAATTGCAGATTTTTCAAATGAGTTGATGAAGAAGAACCAGTTCAAATAGAAATTATATTTGAAGATACAGAAGAAACTACTGTTGAAAGTATTCATGAAAAGAAAGTTGTAGATGTTGATGACTATAACTCAAAGCTACTAGAAGAACTTCAAGTTCTACAAATGAATGATTCATCAGATGATGAATATTATCATTAATTTATCACAAAAAAATGAATTAAGAAGCAGCAGTAGAAGTGAACAAAATATTTTGTTGCTTTAAAAGGATTTGACAGTCAATTTGCTATATATTTTTATCAAAGTTTTGTTATGAATGTGTCTCAAATGTGTAGTAGACCTTTCTTTTTATCTTCTATGAAGTGTTTCAGATTCTGTTCATGCAATGTGGATTATTTGTTGTTGCAATATATACATTCCACAAGTATTTAGATCTCTTTTTGAATGATGGTTGGATGTGGATAGAAAATGTAGTGGATGGGGTTGTAGACTTCCTGCAGCCAATCCTATTATTCAAGAAAAATGATATCTGAAATCACTAGTGTTTCAGATCTCATCTTTTATGTATTTGCTTGTTTTTCTTCCTACGATATGGTAGCTGTTTACGGTTCTGATTTCTATCTTGGCTTATTCAATCCTTTTTTTTTAGTCATTTGGTATTGGGTCTTTTGAATCCTACTTTTGGATATGATACATGAGATTGCCGGTTATTTCCACACTTCCCTACTACTCTTAGGAAACATTGTTGAAGTCTTCCAAAGGTCTTGGCAGCAATTACATGAAAATTATGCATGTGGGTGTCTTTGGTTTCCTGATGATCATGAAATATCCTATCATTGTTTGATTTTATGATTTGCTAATTTTTTATCTTGCAGCTGATATGATCTGCCTTCCACATCCCCATTGTATAAAGGATGATTGATACCAAGGGAAAATCTAGCAAAACAAGGAATCATTGGCTTCCAGATCAAACAACATATTTTGTAGATCTACTGGTTGAATATAATACCCCAGCCAATCGAGCTCAAAATGGATGGAAAGGCAAGCATGGATTAAGATAGATGATGCTATTTCACATAGTTATCCTAGTGCACATCTAGTAAAAATTGAAGTTTTAGGAGATATCTTCCACATTATGCTTCTTTTTATTCTCTAGATATCTTCAAACTCTCCATTAATACTCAAACCTTCACTAATAAATATAATACCAAGCTAGTAAACACTGCTCTCGCCTATAACACTGCTCTCGCCTATAACACCAAGCTAGTAAATTTGTGTGAGTAAAATCTCAATCGCTGGTGAAGAGTTGCACTTCGTAACTTGCATTTGAAAGTATGTATTGTTGGGAAACGAGGGCCTAACAAACACTTAGGTGAAGCAAACAAGAAACAGCAACCAAACAATCACAAGCAGACACAAGAAATTTTTACATGGAAACCCCCCTCGATGTGAGGAAAGGGAAAAACCACGGGACCCTCTCGGTCCAGGCAACCGGCACTATGTTGTCAAGGGAATACAACTGTTCTTTTCAAGTTCTCAAACTTGAAGTTAGCATAAGCCACAAATAATCTTCAATCAACAATAACAGATAACTAAATTAATGAGAAAGGAATGAAACCCAATGGAGAAGAAGAGCTTCTCCTCCTCTTTCTCTTCCTAGCTTGGCACGGAATTCGAGGCAACACTTTGCAACACCACGGGCTGCACCACCACGAGATGGCTGCTCCTCCGCGTGCATGGGCTGCACCACCACGAAACGCTGGCTGCTCCTCCACGCGGCTGCACAGCACCACCACGAAACGCCGGCTGCTCCTCCACGCGGCTGCACAGCACCGAAACAGCAGCAGCAGCAGACGGATGCGCGAGAGACCACCTCTTCCACGCTGCAACAGACGGACGGCGGCTCTTGCGAGAGAGAGAAAAACTCGGATGCTGTCCTCACAGTTTTTCTTCTTCTTCTCTCTCGTCGTGGCATATATATATGCCTT
>JAMKQA010026367.1:0-10690 GCA_024699735.1 Posidonia australis
TAATTTAATCATTGTTCATTACAATATATATTATGTTTGTTTTTTATAATCAAAAGATATACCGACGAGCAAGAAGAAGATTTGGCAAGTGATGATGATGATGATTTCGAGGAGTATAGACGTCGTCGTCGCTCCATCCATGCATCATCCTGAAAAGGTAAAGGAAAGCAAGTTGGTTCCCGAAGAAAGTGATATGTAATATATCGTTTTGCCTTGTATTATATTTATCGACTTGTATTAAGATATTTCTGTGTTGTATTAGCTACTTTTTTGTAAAAACTTTGAATGTGTAAAATCTTATGATGTATAATCGAATGAATTTTTTTTTATAAAATCTGTATATGTGTAATTTAATATACTTGTAAATGTATTTGAATGTCATTTTACCAGGTATATGAATCTAAATTTTAGTAGGTTCAATTCTATAATGTACTGTTTTTTTTTAACTGCCAAGTATTAACAAGGACATAGCGAGGACATTTCCTCGCTATATCCTCGCAAACATAATGATATTTAGCGAGCAATTTGCGAGGGAATGTTCTCTCTATATACTCGCAATTTCGTTGCTAAAACTGGAACGATGATACAATCTCATGATATTTAGCGAGCATTTATCGAGGAATTATGAGGATCTAGCGAGGACATTAAGAGGAAATATTTCCTCGTAATATCCTCGCTCAATTTACACGAGCACATTGCGAAGATATATCCTCGCAGTATTGATTTAGCGAGTTACATAACTACGAGGATAATTATTCTTCGCTACGTCCTCGTTAAGCTTTGTAACGAGGATTTTGCAAGGAATTAGCGAGGACTTAGCGAGGAATATTGTCCTCGCTAATTGTAGATTTTCTTGTAGTAGGCTGAGAAGTAATTCTCTATTTCAAACTTTTTCATCACTGTACGTAGGTATCTTTCCTGATTTATACTCAGTATTCCAGATCCCTGATATCTAAGGATCTGTATTTCAAGAACATAAAATACTTCTCCCATGTCCTTCATATAAAACCTTTTGCTAAGTTCTTCCTTTGTATTGTTCAACACGTCAGTATCATTTCCAACAAGCAAAATATCATTCACATATAAGGACAATATAATAAACTTTCTCTCACTTTTCGTGACATATACACAATAGTCTAACCTATTTGAAACAAATCCCATTTTGACAATCACATCATGAAATTTATGATATCATTGCTTAGAAGTTTGTTTCAAACTATATATTGACTTATTTAATTTGCACACTTTGTTTTCCTGTTCTTTTACTTGATATCCCTTAAGCTGAGACATAAATTTCTTCTTGCAAATCACCATTTAGAAATGCAGTCTTTACATCCATTTGATGTAATTCCAAATCCAAATGTGCAACGATAGCCAATATAATCCTTATAGATGCAAACTTAGCTATCGGAAAATATGTTTCTTGATAATTAATACATGGTTTTTGTGTATAAACTTTAGCAACTAACTAAGTCTTATACATATCAATAGACCCATCAACCTTCAGCTTCTTCCTAAATATCCATTTGCAACCTATGGCCTTTCTGTCACTAGGTAAATCACATAATTCGCAAACATTGTTCTTTTCCATTGAATCAATTTCATCATCCATGGCCTCAAGCCATAAATCTTTTTCCTTTGATTCAATAGCATCTTTATACTTCATGGGTTCCATGTGATTTTCCTCTATATCTGCTATCAAACATGAAGACTCACAAGAATACAAATGATAATCATTCATCCAAGCAAGTTGAGTTCTTATTCTTTTGTTGCTAATAGGCTCTACCGGTTCAATTCCATTTTAAGTGTGTTCATTTTAATCTATTATTCTATCATTTTCATTTACTGGCTCATTTTCGTTTTCTTTTATATTTTCCATAAGTTCATTCACATTTTACATATTTTGTTCTCCCTCAATCATAGGGTCATGTTCCGAGATATCATTGAAATAGTTATCTTCCACTACAAGCAGTGATTCAATTTCATTTTCATTTTCTTCCTTTTCTTTTAAATTTTCAAGAAAAGTGGCATCTCTATATTCAATGATTCCCTTTTCTTTATGGAAAATTTTATAACCAAAAAATTTTTCACAATAACCTATAAATGTACACTTCAAGGTTCTAAAATCTAACATCTCTTAATTGACCAGGAATAAGTACATGAGCTACAGAACCCCATTTCCTCAAATAATGTAAAGTTGGCTTTGACCCAGTCCACAACTCATAAGGTGTACTAAGTACAGATTTGGTGGTTATTCTATTTAACACATGATTTGCTGTAAGCAAAGTCTCTCCCCAAAAACTTTTGGAGAGACCTGAATGTGACAACAAGCACCTAACAGAATTCATAAGAGTTCTGCTTTTCCTTTCCGCCACATCATTTTGTTGTAGAGTATAAGGCATTGTTGTATGTCTCTTGATTCCATGCATTTCACAAAATAATTCAAATTCCTTAGAATTATATTTCCCACCTCTATCTAACATTAACACCTTAATATTTCTTCCTAGTTGTTTTTCAACTTCCAACTTATATTTCTTAAAATAAGTCAAGACTTCACTTTTATGGCTTATTAGATAAACATAAGTATATCTAGAAAAGTCATCTATGAAGGTCACAAAATATTCCTCGTGATCATATGTTTTAACACTAGGTAGACTACATACATCAGAATGAATTAAGCCCAATAATTCATCTGATCTATGTCCTATTCCAAATGGTTTCTTAGTCATTTTCCAACTAAGCAATGTTGACACTTATCTAATTTCATGTCATTAAAATGAGGTAACAAATTCATTTTTAACATTTGTTTCATTTTACGTCCATTAACATGAACCAATCTTAAATGCCATAATTCACATTCCGATAAGAAACACAAGAAATAACCAGAAGTCACATCAATATTATTTATTTCATTTCCAGATACAACAAGTTTAAACAAATTATGTTCATGTACAAATTTTCCCATAGCGAAAACCTTTTTGTCTTTCCCTATGGATACACATTTGTTGTAGAACCTAACTTCCATGCCTTTCTTTATTAGCATGCCAATTGAAATAAGATTCCGCCTCATGCCTAGCACATAAAAGACGTTTTTTAGTACCATAATGCTGCCCCCTAAATCCAGGCGGTAGGTGCTAACTCCTTCCATATCTAAATAGGTATTGTTACCCATGTAGATGCGTTGTTCTCTAGGACTGAATTCTTTGAATGACTCCAATCCTTGTTTGGTTTTGGCAATGTGTCTTGTGGCACCAGAATCCACCCACCACTCATTTGTATTGGGAGTAACAACGTTATTACATTCAGTGACACAGATAAAGATTATTTTATTCTTCTGTTTCGAGACCTTGTCTTTGTTTCCATCATTATTAGGACAATTTGCTCTGTAGTGACCAAATTAGTCACATGCATGGCAAGATCCTTATAGTCTTTTTCTTTGATTTGGCTTGAAGTTTTTGTTATATGCATTCTTTCTCTAACTATTCTTATCAATTTTTGGCTTCAATTATACGGCATTCGCTTCTTCTAGATTGGTTTCATATTTCTTCCTGCTAGCCATAATTCCCTGTTTTGTAGCCAACCTAACAAGCAGTTCAGAAAGTTGAATTGGGGTAGACCTAAGAGATATGGTTACCATGTCATAGCGATGTGGGAAACTATTTAAGATAGTAGCTATCTGCAGTTTTTCAGATATTGAAGTTCCTACAGTAGCCAAATCCTTTGCCATAACTATCATGTCATTTATATGTTCTACTACATTTTGTTCATCGAGCATTTTGCAAGAGCTATACCTTTGAAGGAGAAATTGAGTTGTCATTTCCGTTGTTTTATCATATTTTTCTTTCAAAGCATTCCATCATGTGAATGATGTAGTATATATTTCAAAACATTTTAGTAAACTGTCCTCCATAAACATGAACATAAGGTTTTTAGCCTTTTTGTCATCAATTTTCAATTTCATTCTTTTTAATTTCCACTTCAGAAGCGTCATTTGGAAATTTCGGAGGATTAGATTCTATAACATACTCAATATTATCATATTCTAATGCATGTCTTATTTTCCGGTACCACATCTCAGAGTTTGCCCCATTCAACTTTTCTATCCTAGTCAATTCAGTTGTGAACAGTTTGCTAGCCATTTCTTAAATCTACAACAAATATAGATTTTTCAAATTTAAAATTGTGCAATCTCACAAAAAATAAGTAATAATTCTAACATTTAAACAATATTCAAAAAACTCAACAAAATTTATAAGGCCTAGGGACCTTGATGCAAAGAAACAGGCCAATGCACCAGTCTGGTGCGCCTGTATTGTGCGCCTGTCTAGTGCGCCGACTATGTGCGCCAGGTAGGTGCGCTAGTATGGTGCACCAAATAAGTGCGCCTATTTGGTGCGCCTAAATAAGTGCAAAATATTTAAAATTCAAATTCCTAACAGCAATATTAATTTAACATGTAAAAATTTCCAAAATTTAAAATTTTGTTTTCAGGTAATATCCAAATTTCTAAACAAGAAATTTAATTCCAGAAAATTATTGAACTTTGTAATAATTTTCAACAAATTATTCTAGAAATTTATACAATTTCTAAAAATAACAACTTAACTCTTAACAAATTCTATTCCAGAAATAATGCAATTTGAAACTAAAATTTCTATTTTATTTTATTTTTTTAAAGTCAATGTTTGCTTACTCCACTAAATTTCATTACCCCCTTCTTCTTCTTTTTAAATAATCAAGTACGTCACCCACCCCTTTAGATGAACAAAAAAAAAAATTCCTGACCAATGGAGAAGAGGGGAACGTTGGCTGTAGAGCGGCGACCTCCGTCGGGCGGCCTCCCAAGGCGTTGACGAGGAAACGTGGGCTGGGACGCGGGTCTGGGAGGCGGAGCGGGGGAGTGGGGGTGGTGGAGCAGGGGAGGGGGGATCGCGGCGCAAGGGTGTGCGGCGCCCGCTAGTGGGTGACGGGAGGCTGGCGGTGCGCGCGGAGGGACACATGGTGGACTTGCGAAGGGGGTGAGCTGCGCTGGGGAAGGAGGTGTTTCACGAGGTGGAGGCGGGCCTGCTGGTGCGGGGCTCACTGGGTGGTTCGCAGACGGCGGAGTGGCGGCAGTGCAGCTATACCAGGCTTTGATACCACTGTTGGTCGGCGTTTGGAGGCTCTGACGAGGTAGAGTAAATGGAAATTCAATGTATGTTTTTCTGATCATTTTTTTACTTCGATTTCCACCTCTATATATAGTAGAGCCAAGATCCTCCACCACCCTCCGCCCCCCCTCCTCTAATGGCTCCTTATTCATAAACGTCGGTCATTAATGTCGACTATAATAACCATTAATATCAGGAAGGAAACAGTCAATTGTTTCCTCCTTCCATATGTAACGATGATCTTCTTTAACCACTAGCTTAGATAAAAAAAATCAAAAAGCATGCGAGACATAACATATAGTGAGTGGGCTACGCTTTTGAAAACACTTTTGTATTCTCTACCTTTGCTGCTGGAGAAAGGTCCTCATGACATGGTTTTTTATTATTCTAGTGCACCGTAATTTGGGAATCCCTTTGCCACTTCAACTGCTCTTTTGTTCGTTTGCCACAGTCAAGCCATTTGTAGCTCTCTATTGAGCACACTATCCCAACAGAACACGATGGATTGGACCCACATTTCAGAAAATTTGGGTTCCACTAGGATACTGCCCAGTAGTTGCATCTTTCAGTAGTCCTAGTTTTGTCCTAATATGAACAAGTCTGAAGTTACAAGCCCCTTCTTTTATTTGAATCTCAGACTTGACCCAATGTACCCCCCAAAAAAAATCAAGTAGATGGTGTCCTTGAGTGGTATTATGTTGAACCTTTCTAGAGCTAATCATTCTGAAAAGATAAAACAGTTTCCCATGACGTAGATCATATTTTAGTGGATGCATGTTATATGAAGGAAAGAAGCCAACGTTAGAGGTTAACTAAATCTGTAGCAATCTACATTTGGAATTATTGTTGCCATAAGCTACATTAATTGTGGTGCGGACTACTAAGCTAGCTAGTATATAATCCTTCTTTTAGTGGTTGAGCTACTCCTTCCCTTTCCAGTACTGTTATATGTGTTTGAGAAGAAGCTGTAAGCTATGTTGTATTGAAGTAGAGGCCATCAAAAGCAGAAGAGACCCTGGAGGTCACTCAAAGTCATGATCCAGCTGTTCACACATCACTATCATGAAACAATTCGTAAAGCCCACAAAAATAGATGAGAGTGGAGATAAAAGAGATTGGAGCATTCGACTGTAAAGAATGGCAGACAGGGGATTATGGTTGATCATTGTCCGGTTCACGTATGAAAGAAGCGATATGCTTTATAAAAAGGTGCCCTCTATGATCCCATGGAAGGCTTAATTCTTGTCGACTGATGGATAGAGTGCGTTGCATGGGAGGGCAAAAGATGTGCAACGACGATCGTCTAAAAACTATAAACATATTCTGGATTTCAATATTTGCTCTTTTAGGATAGAAAAGGAACCACGAGTGATGGGAGATGTTGAGAACTACCCCATGTCGGCAGGTAATTTGTTTTAAATGAGCTTTAAAAACATAATCAATTTGAATAGATTTTCTAAATGACTGTGTTGTGTCAGAGTCAAGAATAACTCAAAGAAGTTATGATCTATGTCTCCATGTTTTTTTAACATTACTTGAATTATATTTTTCATTGGGATTTCAACCTGCAACTCCCTAATTGGCTAATGGGAATAATAATCAAAATGTAATGAAGGGATAATTAGTATTCAGAGACTAACCTTCAGTGGATCACAACTTTCATTGTTATATGTCTATGAGATCTTCCACCTCTAACTCCTCTAGAAATGAATAGTTTTTTAGTTTTTAATTACAAATTCATCAATTGATTTTAGTTTCCTTGTATTTTCTCAAAACTAGGATTTGAATCGCCATTGGCGGAAAGGACTAGTTTCATCGTTCACTGAAAATCCTAAATGAATTAGACCCAAACCCCACTCGTGGCTTGGCTCATGATCCGTGATCGTAGTCCATGATCCGTGATTGTAGTCCATGATGTATTTAAACTAAAAATCTTTTGTTTCTAAACCATCTAACAAACACTTAAGTTGTAAAGTACTCTAATATAAGTTTATAGCTATTTAGTTCTACTCATCATTTCTCACTAATTAGCGATGTGGGACTTTACAAACTAGTAGAGTCATCACTTTCTCCCTCACTTATCCTCATCAAAGTCTAAGCCAAGTTCATCAAGCAATGTAAGTATTCTCATTTCGTATACTTTTCACTGGCAACTTGGCTCTGCAGATACCACTCTGTCATGACCTGAATCCAAAGCCCACTCAACTCAACTCGACTCGTGATCCATGATCATAGTCCATGACCTACTTAAATCAGAGTCCTTTTATTTTCATATCATTGAAAAAACGCTTACGATATCAAGTACTTTAGTAAAAACTAATAGCTACATATCCCCAATTCATCACTTCTCACTAAGTGATGTAAGACCATACACACCAGTGAAGTGAAGTCATCATAGATGGGTCCAATGCTCAAATCATAGCCATCATGGACAAACTTGATAACTTGATGTGAAGTATTAAACTCCTTTTATCGTTGAAACTACAATGACACAAGAATGAGTTAACCATTCATAAATCATCAAATGGTTCAGGATTAAAGAATTGGACTTTTCCAAGCTATCATGAACCAAAGAGGATCCATATCCATCAAGTTTTACATGTATAGTCATGTAATTTTGATTTGAATGTTCAAAATTCATAAAATAATACTTAATTTTTTTTTGTAAATATATAGTTTTCTTCTAGGGTGTTTTTTTATTTTTTAAATTCAATTAATTGGGTGGCATTCCTCTCCTTTATACCTATGCAAATGAGTTTGAACAACCATACTAGAGGAGTAGAAGAATGAGAAAGGAACTAGTTCATTGTGTGGACAACTTAACAACCTTACCAAAAGAGTAGAAGAAAAAGAAAGAAAAAGTGGACCCAATTGAAAACTTAGGTCCAAGATTCCATGGGAAAGTACTAAAGAAAAGAGAAGCACTCAAGTGATAAAAGGTCATTCTATGCACAAAATTTTACAGGAATTGTTAAGAATTGAAATTTTGGAGTCAACTATAATTGTCAAGAATTAGAAAGGGAAGGAAATTGATTTTCTGTTAACCAAATTTATTACTATTTGTGTCTATTCAGAAAAGTAAAGGAAACTAGAATACTAATGTTTGTGCACCAATCAATTCTCATTACCATTTACTAGATTCACGAAATGACATCCACAAATAACAACAAGAAAAAAAAGCAAGATGTAGGGATCAAATGAGCCAACAAGCAAGTAATTTTTTTCTTGTTGCCAAAAGAAGGAGAGAGAATCAATTTTATTTTGAAAAAATAAACAATAACAACAACAATCAATGACAAATTTGCCATAAACATGAGCCAAAATCTCGCACAATGACAATCACAGAACAACAACAAATCCTACAAACAAATTTGGGAAAAAAAACTCAACAATTGATCAACTCTAAAGAAACAATACTTGACAAGCTTCACTTTGTAATCTGGTCCTAGATTGGAAGCCTATGCCTTAGGAATCTCACGATTGCCACCAAGCCATCCCCCCGTTTCTCCCCCTCCTCCTTGTCAAACCCGTACACTGGAACCCTAGGCACCATGTTGAGGCACTTCCCTCAACCATCTCCCTCAACCTCTTCTCCAACTCCTCGCTGTTCCTGAGCAAGTTTAGTTGAAACTCCATAAGGAAGGGTGGAAAATGAAAAGAGTTGAGGTTTATATATTTTAGAAAGTAAAGGAAATGACTTTCTAATGAAATCATTTCAAGTTAAGTGTACAAATGTCACTATTTTAGATGATCAATATGAAATAAAATTTCTATTAAATCATTTCTTGTATTTTTTAGGTGCACAAACTCTCCCAAAGGCCACTTAACATAGGCTAGGTTGTGACCACCATATGCCTGGAAATACTCTTCCATGTGACCCCAACCACTTCCATGGACCCATTTTTTCTTATAGAAATGTTATCGTTTGTGATTAAAGACTTTAGACTCCCCACCACACTCACTTCCAATCCTCATTTAAGTACACTAGTCTGCATGCACACGCTACAATAGTAATGTTTTACGAACTACTACATTACTAAAGTCATTGTTAATATAAATATTGCTTCTTATATATTGTCAACAAAATGTCCTATGATTTGCATAACTCAGTACTTTCAATGTTAATAATGTTCATTTTCCTCTTATTTCTTTTGCTTTTAATAATGTTACAATATGGATTTTGAAATAGTTTAATATTTCATTTTAATTTTTATTTGCATTTTCCTTTAAGTTTTGCACTCATTAGGATTCGAACTCGTAACTCTCCAACTTTAAATAATAGTCATGTATCGAATGAACTATGCTATGTTTGAGGCATGTTTTGTCATTTCTTCTAATAGTTCTAAACTAAATTAAAGTCTAATTGTATACCATTGATGATAAGTCTTTTTCCTTAATAGATTCTTAAACAATCCAAGGTATGTTCTTTTACAATTTTCATAATAATTCTAACTTTAATAATCAATTTTCTAAACCTTTTTTTAATGTAATTAGGATATTTTTAAACGCTACAATAGTTGAACATGTGATTACAGATTCTTTTCTACATTCTCATATATTTATATTTTTCAACAAATCTCGGGAGTGTTATCGTAATTTTTCAATATCCAAACTTCTCCTAGACTACTTATGATGAGGGTTTATTAATTACTATGAAAGAACCTCGTTACAATCATCACACACACATTTCAAAATGAAAAGAGAAAATTTATATAATAAAAATGTATGCATCAATGGTGAATGAAAAAATAAAAATTTATATGTAACCATGCATGTTCGAATATAATATCGAAATTAACAGACCTCCAATAGTGCAACTTATTTATTAGTAGGTAATTTGTTTTAAATAAGTTTTAAAAACATGGTCAATTTGAATAGAATTTCTAAATGACTGTGTTGTGTCAAAGTCATGAATAACTCGAACTAAAATCGATGTCTCCTTGCTTTTTTAACATTACTTAAATTATATTTTGCATTGGAATTTGAACCTGCAATTCCTTACTTGGCTAATTGCAAGAGAAGGACCTTAGTAGATTACAACTTTCACTATTGTATGTCTATAAGATCTTCAACCTATATCTCTTCTAGAAACGAATAGTTTTCTAGAAGAAAAAAAAAATTAATTTTTCGAAATCCTCCTTAACTGGTGTGGGGGTTTCCCAGGAAAAAATTTTGCATTCCTATGAGATTATGGGCTGCACCAAGTCAGATTTCCCTATTACATATTTAGGTCTGCCCTTGCATTTTAGAAGAGCCAATTGTGCTAGCTGGGCTCCTGTAATTGAAAAAGTTTTCCATAGGCTCTCTTCTTGGAAGGCCAGGCAGCTTTCCTTGGGGGGAAGGCTTGTTCTGATCAATGCAGTTTTATCTGCCCTTCCCACATATTTCTTATCTGTATTGTATCTACCTAGGAAGGTAGAGAAAACTCTGGACAGATTAAGAAGCAACTTTTTGTGGAATGCCAATTCTTCCAATAATAAAGGATTTCATCTCATTAGGTGGCACAATATCTGTAGAAGTAAATCTGAAAATGGTTGGGG
>JAMKQA010026369.1:0-10185 GCA_024699735.1 Posidonia australis
ACACCCCCCCCCCCCCCCCCCTCTAGAGAAGCATTAGGATCCAACAAGTTCCTGGGACCTAAGGGGACCTAAAGGGGGCGTGCTCCTATCCTAGTATGAGGTGAAGAAGTTACCTGAGAAGGCGTGTCGCTCCCGGCGGCTCGACAGCAGTCCTCTGGAAGTATCTCCGGCAATAGTGGTTGGTGGCTCCAGGTTGCAAAAATGGGTTCCAATCCCTTTGGAAGGTGGGGGTGAGCCCTCTCGTGATTTTGGGTGTCGAAAGAGGGCAGGCTATTGCTTCTGTAGGGGAGGCTCACGATAGGGAGGCTCGACGGCGGCGAGGAGCTATTAAGTTCTGACAGAGGCTTCCTCCACCGTCGATCTCCTCCTCTTGGGGCTAGTGTCGTAGGATCGAGGGCACCCCCGAAAGAGGAAGGCCCGGAGATTACGAGGATGGAGGATCACGCACCGGAGATCGCGGGATCTGTCGAAAATCTCACCAGAGATAAAGGGGTCACCGGCGGAACCACCTCGTCAAAAAAATTATTCTGTTTTCCTAAGTTTTCTGGTTTAAGAATTTTTAGGCTTATTAGGCTGAAACGGGCTTAGGGTTTTGGTTTCTCTTTGTTTTTTCTTTTTTCCCTTTTGTTTTGTGATTTAAAATTAAGATCTAAATGTCTTTGTTTAAAATTATTTTGTTCCTTTTCTTTTGTAAGTCTACCAACCTACTAAAAGAAAGAAATAGCAAACTAGAATTGAAACTGAAGGCAATTAGCTCCCCAACCACACCCTACCTTTGTCGACAGCACCAAAACCAAAACTTACAAAAACTCTATTGAAAACCAACTTTGAAATCACTTTAAAACATACTTTTTAAAAAATGGAAGCACATATCCCTCAAAACTTGAGATTTGTCACTAGAACATGCCTCAAGACCAACATTTCAAACCACAAAATCACAAGACAATCTATTATTGCCTCACAAGCAAAAATCCCTTAAAATATACTTTTCAAAACCATTATTTTCCCTTTTCTTTTCAAAATGCGTGCATCTTTTGAAAACCCTTTAAGTACTCTTGCATGATTACTCTATGCCTGACCGAGTCTAAAACCAGCACAAAACCATGTCTCAAAACCAAGGCCTCTTCTAGATTGGAGCTTGAAAATTTGAATCAATGCTCAAAATCACAATTCACACACACAATGTCAAAACCTATCGTGTCACTCTGGTCACAAGCGATCGACAACCAACAAATAGCCACCGAAGCATATTGCACTACCGCGAATGAGCCACTTTGTGCAAGAGCCCTTCTATCTTAGATCCTTACTCTAAGAACTCTCTAATAGTCCACTCTAGGACAAACACAAGATATGTTCTCTTGACGTTCTAACTCGGACACTTAGGGACTCTAACCCCAGCCCCTATCAGCATTCTGCAACCACAATCTCAAACTCGCACCTCCTCCTCCTCAACAATAAAGGCGCTTTAAGATATCCAAGATCAAAAATATAATACTGAAGACCAAGGTCTGGAGATGTATTCTGTTTTCAAGTTTTTGTAGTATCAGATGGTTGAGGACAAGTCAATGACTGAACAGGCTCATGAGTTTTTGTTCCTGTGTCATGGCCTACAAGAGGTAGGCATGAATCTTCCTAAAAAATTTATTGTCATATTAATCATTGAGAAATTTTCAAAGTTTTGGGAGGATTTCCCTCTAGATCTCAAGCATCAAAAGGAAAATTTGACCCTTAATAATCTTATAATTGACACAGTAATAAAGGAAGAACAAACGAGTTAGAAATTTGTGATGCCTATGGAGAGTAATGCTCGAGTCAATGTGACAATTGATAATAAGCCAAGTAAAGATCAAAGAGGAAAATCAAAAATAAAAATTACAAGTAAGATCAAGATTTAGAAAAAAAAACGTAAGAACAAACCTTGCTAGAATCATGGTTAGGTTGGGCATTGGGTGAATGAATGTCCGTCCAAGAAAGTGAAGTTATCTAAGATCACTGATGGAGCGTTGGTCAACATGATAACCTCTGCTCTTGAAAACAATGACGGGTATCTTACTGTAAAACTTAAACTCTTTACTATTTATGACCATATTACTGGATTATTGACATTAGGGCTAATGTGCATGTTTCCATATTGTTGAATTTATTTTATGTATAAGTAGAGACTTGTTGGTGAACTTTCTTTAGAACAAACTCATATATTATTTTGTGCTACAGGTTATTGTTATTGTTGTTAATGTTGTTAATGTTGATCATGGTTGTTGTTGATGTTGATGTTGTTATGAACATATTAATATGCTACAATCATTGATGTTGTTATTATTGATCATTATTATTATTGATGTTGATGTTGATGTTGTTAGGAAGATATTGATGTACTACAGCCTACAGGTTATTGTTGTTGTTGTTAATGTTGTTATTGTTGGTCATTGTTGTTGTTATGAACATAATCTTATACTACAAGTTGATGTCCTTGTTGTTGATGATGTTGTCGTAAATAATTCAGGAATACAATTGATTTCATCTCTAGTATTCTTGTGAATACATTAATCTTAGTATTTAAGTAGAGACAATGTATGTATCAATACCATGCATGCATACTTCAATGAATTGATTAATCTTATTGTTTAAGCACGTTTACTGCTATGTTTGTCACTTGAGTTCAAGTCCTTGAAGATGAAAACTTGATGATCACATAGGTACTTGATCTAGTAATAGTGATTTAGACTCTTTGACCAAAATTTGCTCAACATAATATTTTTATTGAAGATGAGGATCATGACAGAGGAGCCGATCATACTATCATGATCATACGTTACAGTAAAATTCTAGATAGAATTTTCATATTCCCTCCATACATGATATCATTGTCGAAGATACATATTTTCATCTCTATTTTTGATGATAACAACATATTTTGAGACTAATTTATTTTATGAGCATCTTTTAAGTGTTTTATGTAACAAAGAAGATCCAAGTATAAAAAGGAGGGATTAAGAAGAGCCAAGTGCAAAAAGAAAGCTTTAAGAAGAACTATATGCAAAATGGGAGACTTAAAAGCCATCACAGAAGACTCAAGTCTAGCTTAATGAAGATCAAGAATGTTATGAAAGAAAGTTTTATGTAAACATGTAAATGTAATCTTATCATATGTTTAGGATTTTGTAAAATCTCCCAAACACTCCAAAAAAACCTAGGAAAATAGTCAAATCCAAAATCTAAAGTAGAAAACTTGAAAATATTCAAAACATAGGTTCAAGGTATATTTCAGCATACCGAATTTCATTTGGTATATCGCAATCTGGGGCTTATTGATTTTACAATTGAAAACCAATTCAACATACTGAAAAAATTTCGATATACCGCTTTACTCGTCAGTTGTAAACTACAGTAAATTATTCGGTCTACCGAATTATTTTCGATTTATCAAATGATTATCCATTGAGACACAAAATAGCCATTAAGACACATGGTAGCTACCCATTTTTCCTATAAATATGGACCTCCTCTTGACACAAAACATATCTACTCTCTAGTACTTCGATTGCTACGTATAGGGAAGAGTTTTCAAACCTTTTCCCAACTTGGTTTCTCAAGTCTTAGCAAGAGAGCTTTCAAATTCCGTCCACACCTACATCTTACTAAATTTGTTTGGGAGATTATAATGAGCTTCAAGTGTAATTCAATTTCCTTTCAAAGCCTACTTGTTTCTTGAATTGTGAGCAGCACAAACCACGATTTTTGCAGAACGTGATGAGGATTCATCAAAGGTTGTAGTGGCAAGATCTTAAACTAGAATCAACATCATTTATTGCATGATGTTGGAGAGGTCGAACCACTATAAGTCCTTCTTGCACTTCAATTTCTCTCATCTCCTTCTTTGCATGACTAGTAGTTTAATATTCAACTTCATTTATTTGAGTTATTTGCTTTTATTTGTTAAATAAATTTTTAATTACACTATTATCATTAAATTCTCTATTCACTTTTCCTCTAGAGAAGTCTATAGATCCCACAATCATGATCGTAACTCTCTAGCTAAAAATTTTGATCATAGCCTTCCATACTGGAAAAATTCTATAATAGAAAACATTTTGTAACATGCTATCATGATCGTAACTCTTTAACTAAAAAATTTGACAGTCCCTTCATACATGATAAAAGAATTCTGTAACATTCAGACTCTTTAACAAGAATTCATTTCAGGCCACCAATTTTGTAACATTCTATAACATTAAACACACTAGAATCTATCATTTGTTGAATCCAAGAAAAAAAATTATAATTGTAAGCTAAAAAAGCATCAATATTAGTAACTCTCAACTGATAAAGAAGATTAAATTCATCCTAAGAGCAAGATTTCCAAGAAACAAGCAATAAGCTGATATCATTAAACACATCAAAAGCTACATTTATTGAATCCATCTAAACACACCAGAAGTTAAAGACAGTCGTACCAATGAATTGTATACAAGTTCCAGCCAGCCATGGCCAGTGAATTGTCAAGAAAAACTTGTTAAAAAGATTCACAACAACTTTCAAAACAACAATCGCATTAAGAAACTAAGTGATATCCCATTCTTTTAATAGAATCATTCGATTGAAAAGCAGATATAATTGATACATTACAGGATCAAATTTCACTCAAACTAAAAATTATTTTAATCTTATGAAAAATAAAGTAAAAAATGGAACACTTGTTGACAAATGGATTCGAAGAAAAGCTTGGTCATTTTTCTGTACCTCAATCTTAACCACCTATTGATAGAACATCCAAATTATCTTCATGCTACGTTTAGTTAGTAATAGATGTATACACTCAAAAAACTCGCAACCACATCCTTTGAATCTTGAGCACCCATGAAATCGTCGATCAGGGTTGTGTCTCGTCCAAGTTGTCACCATGGAGGAGAACAAACCACGATGGCAAAGAACTTTTTCTTCAAGAGACTTTGGTTGCTCTAATCCCTGACACGAAAGTGAAGGAGATGACTATGAGGTGGACATGGTGGTAGATGGCGGCTCTCCGTTAGGATTTTGAAGTGAGAAAGAAGAAGGAGAAGAAAAAGAAAGAAGGAGATAGCTGTAACAATAAAAGTGAAGAGAAGGACGACAATGTGGACATAGTGGCCAGTGACAACTCTCCTCTAAGGTTTTTATGTGAGAGAAAAGAAGAAGAAGAAGAGAAAGGAAAAAGAGAATGAACATCCATTTAACAAGCATTTGGTCCTTATATTTCAACGTTAGGGGACATTTTGGTTCTTCTCTTTTTATAAAGTAAATGTTTTGTAGTAAAAGTACTAAATTAATTAACAATAATAGTTAAAATTACCATGGTAAATGATTTTATAATTGAAAACATACTGAAATGAAAAAACAAATCTAGTTAAAGCTATCATTAAGAAAATTACTCTTCCTAAATGCATCACAATAAAAAATGCATCTAAAGCAGCTCTACTAGCTGTCCAGATTCTGGCATTTAGATGCATCTAAAGCATCTAAAATGCATCCAATGATGCCAATTTGTTAGACTAGTAGGTTTCTGTCTATTCCTTTATGTCTTTGTTGACAAAATATATACTGCTGATATAACGCAAGATGGCATTAGTGATCTTATGCATCTTATTATGTGCTCCTGGTAGTGCTGTAAAATAACAAGAAAACAAGGAAGACTGTGTTGAGAAAAGCTGAAAAACTCGAAGCTGATGGTTGGGAAAAGTACTTAAATCCTTAACTTCTATATGCTCCTTCAACAACATGGTTCTTGGTGTTGCACGTTCTATCTTGGGAATTAATTGTAATCTTTCTCGGTTGCTGATCTGTACACTATTGCCATTTTGCTCAAGTGTTGGTGTTATTCTCTGCACTAAGAATCATGTTCAAGACAAACCATGGGAATGGTTGGGAACTTCATGTAAAAGTTAACTGACACAGTCCTCAGTTTTCTTTCTTTTAGAAAGAATTGAAATAACAGATAATATTGTTCCTTGATGTGCTGGGAACTTGAATTCAAAGACCGAGGATTATGGTCTAAGTAGCAAAAAGAAGTGCATATTTAAAAGAAAGGATTGGGACTATTAATAGGAATCCTAAGGTTTTATCGTTATCTTTATTTATGAATCAACATCTTTATCTATATTTATTTATTACCTTCTAAGAGTAATCTTAACTATATCCATTTCTTATCCATAAAGATAAACAGATAAAGGAATTTCTTATTTTTAAAATACATATAATTAATAATTCACTTCTTACATGTAACTTAGATATCAATTGCAAATATCATATAACTAGTAATTAAATAAATATTATAAATTAATATAATAATAAAATATTTAAATAAAACAAACACAATTCCACGATGTCTATATATTTAATAAGAAGCATTTAAGATCTACTACAAATTTAATTCTTAAACATAACTAAGTAAGAAATTGGAACCTTTGATAGTTGAAAAATGAGATAAAATTGAAAATTAGGCTTTAATATCTATACTTTGAGTTTCTTTTCTAATTTTTATTTTAACAAACCATAATCACCAAATTTATAGAATATAGACTTCACATAGATAGTAGATCAAGTGACAAACTGTAAGCATTATAGCCATATGACATAACATATACATAAAAAATATTATAATTTAAATGGATAAAGCAAATAAGGTAAATGATTATTCATACCCTATCCACTAAAATACGTGGATAATTGTTTTTTACCTTTATCCTAGCTATTAAATAATTGAATAATTTTTTCTTAGCTATATCCACTTAAATAAGGTGGTTAATGGGTAAAGTAGGAGATAAATGATTATCCTTAATAGCCCTAGAAACGATTGATAATAGAATAGTATGGGTGATTTTCGTGCCAGGTAAAACATCCGCAGGAAGGTCTTTCCGTCTTTGTTTTCCAATTTCATGTCTGTCATATACCTATATATTATCTTAAAGAGATATTTTGGTGTCAACATCCTTTAAGGGGCAACACGACCCAAACTACAGATGTTATGATATGAGTTAATCATACTGAGATTGATAAGAGAATGTAATAAGACTAGTACAATAGTCCAATTGCTTTTCTATCCTGTGATCCAAAATTGCAGACTACAAAAAGAAAGCATAAAAAGAAGGCAACACGACCCAAACTACAGATGTTGGACATCTGTGTCATTACTTTTCCTTCGAATATTTCCAATTTCGTAATGGTAATCAAAAGGCGAGATTTGTTAGTCTAGTATCTTATGTTGTATGGATACTTATATGGATATCCATTGTATCATTGTAAACACGTCAACCACAACACTGTAGCCACTTCCAATAGCGGCCCATCTCCAAAAATTGAAATGATAAGTTAACTGAACGAAAGATGATCTCCAAATTTACTAAGACCTAAGATGCTTATTGACGACACTTTAAAAAAAGCAGCAAACAAGGGATTAACTAGTAATCACCAGATATGGTAAAAAGAATTAAAGTAGAAAGATCATTTGCTTAGATAAAGTCAACCAAGAGAAACGTCTCCAAATTTTACGACATGCAACGGATAAGAAGTACAAGAAACAATAAAAACTTGAAAAAGGAATTAGCGCTTCTTTGATACACCAACAGTCTTTCCCCTACGGCCAGTGGTCTTCGTGTGCTGTCCACGCACACGCAAACCCCAGTAGTGCCTCAGACCACGGTGGTTCCTGTAACACAAAATTGAAGTGTTCATTCAGACAATAAAAAAGGAACGCTTAAACCTAAAAAAGAAAATTCAGGTATTCACTATAAATAATCTTACAGTTAAAAAAGTATTTCAACTCAAAAACTATTCCATGGAGTCTACAACCACTTGGTCTATTGGTGAAATCTCTTTGTGGTTGTACGAGAAGTTGAAAATTCGACTTCCACGGACATCATATATATTACATCACTTAGTGGTGGTCTCATAGTCAAGTGTTTGATTGTAATATATATTAATAACCGTTTACAAAAAAAAACCTATTCCATGGAAACCTTAATATTGAAATCAAAATGCATCAATTCATTTGAGTTTTAGATGGTTTTAGTAATTCATTATGCACGCCAAGAGGAAAGATGTTTCTTCATAAATTTTGGGTGATCATTCTTTCCAATCCTCTTTCAAAAATATCAAGAGGTAAGAAGAAAATCTAGGCATTAAAGAGCAGAGATCATCATGTTGTTAAGTTATATCAACAGTTTTGAGAAAAAACAAGGCTATCTCATGTGTATATTCAATTTCCAGAAAGGTCCACTGAATCATTGTGAGAAAGTGAGTGTATGAAAGTTTATGTAAACTAGAAGGCTTATGAATGTAAGGTCAAATGAAACAGCCACATATGCAATGACATGGAAATTTTCCTATAAACAGATTATGGATGTTGGTAACAGGAAATATCATGTTCATTCAACGTAGAGATGCTCTAGACGGCATGAGAATTGCCATACGTTGATGGACAAGAGAGGCACACCGAGTATGAAGAAAAAATTTGAACACTTGAGACAAACCTGATCTTCTTCAAACGTTCCAAATCATCTCTCAGTTTCATGTCGAGTGCATTGGAAACAACCTGTGAGAATCTTCCATCTTTGTAATCCTTCTTTCTGTTCAGAAACCAATCAGGAATTTTGAATTGGCGAGGATTAGCAACAATCGTCATGAGATTGTCGAGCTCAGCAGCAGTAAGTTCACCAGCCCTGGAAATAAACAAAAAAACAAACAAATCAACAATCACCACTCAAACATGGCAACCAATTGAAAACACAAACCTAACATAGTTCTTGGGATGTTTTCTATCCTCTCTTTTTTTTTGTACAATGAACACAATCTAATTTCGTATATTGCAGAATTTTAAAGATGCAAACATGTAAAAAGTAGACAGTGGGCCAAATATAACTAGAACGAAAATTAAAACCTCATATTTCACTCAAAAGACTCACACTGTGTCAAAAACTAGTACCACAGTGCCTAATGATTGAAAGTTCCATGTAATTTCTCGATATTCAATTGTTATTGTACATAAAGAAAAGACTTTACAAAAAAAAAAACATTCGACAATAAATTCAGATTTTCAACCGAACACCTCTAGAGCAGTAATTCACAAGGTACCAATAACCGATGAATCAAAATTAAACCCAACATGTCCATGCATCAATTAGTAAGAATCAAAATCAAGCTCAGCATACCGATCATAAGCAAATAATCGACCAAGGCAAAAAAATACAAAAAGAAGGATGGAAAGAAAAATTTATACCTCTTGTTCATGTCAACATCAGCCTTCTTGCAGACAATGTTGGCAAATCTACGGCCAACACCCTTGATGGAGGTAAGGGCATACATGATCTTCCTTTTTCCATCAACATTGGTGTTCAGCACACGGAGAATGTGCTGGAAGTCCTCGTTTGCCACAAGAGCCTATGACAGATGATAGCTTTATATTACTTTACCACATAAAAATGACAAAAAAACACAGAAAAATCAGAAATCTATTTTACTGATGCAGATCAACACTGGATTTTTCATCAAAAGAACCGTTCTACAAAAAAACATGGCATCCGAGATTTTAATGTAAAAAATCGATCTTTCTACGGATTGTGCCATTGAAGAGTAGTGAAAAATGGAAATCTTAGCACCAAAGCTTGAAGAGCAATGGTGAAAACACTCCGGAAAAAAAGAAAAGTTAGTGCGAGAACAAAACGAGAATTTGATGAAAAGACTATGATTTTTTACGGATTTGCTCACCATGGCTGGTGGAATTTCTCTTCTCTTGGACACGCGGCGGCTGTAATGGCGACGAGAAACGGAGCGCAGAAGTAAAACCCTAGAAAGGAGAGATCAGAGGTGGGACATTTTAAATGAACGATAAGCGGATCCGGGTCGGATATTGGGCCTGTATTGTATAATTTGGTGTCTAGGGTGCAAACGGATATGGTATATCCGTAAAAAATCCGTATCTATATCCGTTTCTGGACGGATACGGATATGGATTTTTCAATTTAAATGGATACGGATACAGATATGTAGTTTGAAATTTCAACGAATACGGATATAGATACGGATATCCGTATTAATATTATAATATATAAATTTAATTATTTATTTTTATATATAAACTGTATAACAATATTAGTGTATAAGTGTTATTAAGTGATTAAGTGTATAAGTGTGTAATAGATTAACATTTAACAA
>JAMKQA010026372.1:0-10380 GCA_024699735.1 Posidonia australis
TTAGCTTTAATTATGGATCCTAGACATAGATTAGTTAATTGTATGATACTTATAGATGATATTTTTAGTAATATGAATAAAAATGAGTATATAGATTCATTTAATGATAAAATAAAAACAACTTTATATAATTTATTTGAAAAATATGTTAAAAATTATGCTGAAAGTAGTAGTAGTAGTCAAATATCTAGTTTTTTAGGAACATAAATAAGTAGTAGTGGTAGCTCTTTATGAAGTAAATTAAATAAAAAGAAGGGAAAATATGTAAAATCAACTACAAATAATGAATTAGATAATTATTTAGAATCCCTAATTGCTTTTAGTGATTTAGAAATAGATAACTTAGATATATTAAAGTGGTGGTCGACTACAACTATTAGGTTTCCTATAATAGTAAAAATGACAAAAGATTTACAAACGATTCCGGTGTCAACTATGACATCGAAATCTGCATTTTTTGCATGAAAAAGAGTATTAAATGATAAAAGATGTTGATTATCAGAGAAGTTTGTAGAAGCCTCCGTCTACTTAAATGACTGGTACGATGCGGTTGATCATCTTCAAGGATTGAGCTTGAATTCTAAATCAGAAAACAACGATATGACATCAACTTCAAAAGGCAGAACAGACTCCATAAATGATTAAATAATGATGTAAAAGTGTAAAAATAAGGAATGTAAAAAAAATGATGTAAAACATCTTTTGTATTTTTTATGTATTTTTTAGTGCATTAAAAATATTTTTTTATTAATAAAAAAAAATTAATTTTAAAATTTAAATTTTGGCCAATGGATCGTCTCGGCCTAGCCCGGCCCACCGGTAGGCTGTGGGACGTGTCGAGCCCATGGTCTGTTAAAAGAGACACAGCTCGGCCTGGCCAGGTCCAACCTACGGGTCGACCTAACTGGGCCTAGCCCAAGCCCTTGCTTTTTTGGGCTGGACCGAGCCAACCCGACCCAAATTCCATGACTAGAGGGTGCAAGGTGTTTGAGTAAAAAGAAGAGAAATAAGGGTAATATGCGAATGAGAAAATAAGAATGATTTTTCTTGTAAAAATAAAATAAGTGATCTTATGTTATCAATTCCACTTTGAAATGGAATTGTCTTGTCAATTTCACTTGATATTTTGTGCAAAGAAGTTGCCTTTTAAAAAGGAATAGTGCCTATCTTGAAATTTAAAATCAGATTCTAAAGTAGCATTAGATAATAATTATTTTTCATAGTTTATTGAAAATAATCACTTATGGGTAAAAAATTGAACAAAACACATGAAAAACGCCAACTTATTTAAAAACGTCAACTTATTTTTCATATGTAAAATTTATCAAAAATGTTGAAAATGAAAAATTATGGGAAGTAGTTTTTTGAAAAAAACTAACTTTTCACTATAATTAGTTTACCTATAATCGTTACCAAACGCAACCTTAAGGATTGATTTGGTAAATAAACTAATTATTGGATTATTGAGTCATACCAAATAATCCTATAATTTCACTTTTTTCAGTCCTTCCATTACATCTTTTTTTAACTATTTTTTCATCTAATCGCCGACATATTATTTGTTCATGTCTCAGCAACCTCAATAATCTAGTTGAAAAGAAAAAGACCCTAATAAATCTAGGGAGTGTTGACAATGCCTCATTGTCACAGTGACTTGAAGAAGGTTAAACTCGCTACGTTCCTTGGGTTCGAATCCAGGGATATGCAAAAAAAAAATTAATCTAAATCGATAACAAAAAAAAATAAAATCTAGGGAGTGTTTGTTTGTAGTTTAATTTTTTTTTTTTTGTAAACGGTAATTTTTATGCATGTCTCAGGATTCGAATCCGAAATTTGTGGCGAGTTTAAAGTTCTCCCAGCCACTATGACAATCAGACATTGTCGTTTGTAGTTTAATTCACCTTCTTGTTTTCGAAAGGTGTGAATCAGTACGAAAAGAGAATTTCGTTATTAACTTCTAAAAAAGAAAAAAAAAAACTCCAGCGAGTGCCAAACGTTTACCAAACAGGCTCCTGCATTCGACTGGAAATAGGGAGGTGATCAGGTGCACGCCTGTCATACCGACTACGTTCTAAACGCATCATCTTTTTCCCGATCACCTCCTTTTCCCCGCATTTATTACCTTTGTGCGGACGTCTCACAAAATGTATTGGCATCTCCGTTGTCGTGTCAGACACAGTGATGTTACGCTGAAACCACCACACACTGGCAATAACTACCGCATTACTCTGAATCAACTTGCAGTAGCCTGATATTCAAAAAAAAACGTGTGTTATCCCTTCCCAGTCCTCCTTAACCCTATATAACTGTGTTCCTTCCATTCAAATCTTTCATGCATCCTTCTGCCTCCATGGGCTAGGAGGATCTTAGCTGGAGTAGAAGTTGGCTGAGTTGGTGCCTCTTTCTTTTGTTATTCTTTGCGGTGCTGTTGTCTCCTTTCATTCATTTTCTTGTTTAGATTAGTGGCTCTAGTTAGTCTCTCCGGAAAAGTTGATGTTTTGAGGTATTTAAGCTTGTAATGCTGTTGTTTCTTCATGGTCATCTATTAGCTCTGCTCCAGTTTGGTGGAACAGTAGATGTCTAGCATTGCAAAAGCTTCCAACAAAATGGGCGCTTTTTAAGTTTGGGGGCACTATAGCCTGTAGGCCACCTCTTTCCAGCAGTCTGTGGAGCTCCGAAGTAATGTGATGTCATTCTTGTTGTTTCAGCATTTTTAGTTGAATCAAACTCATAGGGGTGATGGGAACCTAAGGTTGTATTTATTGTTACAATTTTAAAAAGGAGTCATTAGAGCGTACACACAAACATGAGCTTGGAAGAAACCTTCGTTCCTCTCCGTGGGATCAAGAATGATCTTGATGCAAGACTGAAATGTTACAAGCAAGATTGGACTAGTGGCTTCGGTGCTGGATTCAGGTATTTTTGGTTTTATATTTGAGATGCTATGTGTAGATAGAATGATAGATATACCTATGAGACACTGATTTACAAGAGCTATCTAAGGTATTAAGATGCAATACTTATACAGTCGCAGTTGATGGATCTTGTCAAAGAGTGTTGTTAAATGCTCAAGTTGTTTTGCTTTTCAGGATTTTGGCACCAACTACATATATATTCTTTGCATCTGCGATTCCTGTCATCTCATTTGGTGAACAGTTGGAGAGAAACACAGGTGATGATCAATCAAATTGTTTGTACATTTTGCCTGTTAACTTTTATTAGGACTTGAGAATTGTTTCTCTTGTTATGCATGAAATGCTGTTTGATTTTTTTTTTTCTAATTACAAAACCACCCACTGAATTTTAAACCTTTTCACTTGCTTATTGTGGCAGACGGGATCTTTACTGCAGTACAGACATTGGCTTCTACGGCAATTTGTGGAATCATACAATCAATCATCGGTGGCCAGCCGTTACTTATTCTTGGAGTGGCAGAGCCTACTGTACTCATGTACAAATTCATGTTTGATTTTGTAAAGGATCGAACTGATTTGGGTCCAAAGTTGTTTCTTGCCTGGACTGGATGGTACGTGCCTTTCAGTATGGTGCTCATAGTTTTCTTTCAGGATTTCTGTTAGGAGAAATGATAAGAAATAATAAATTTTTATTGTTTATTCCTCAGAATCTGAGGAGAAATGATAAATGTCAATTAGTAGCATTCTCCTATTTGGATTTGCAGGGTATGCGTGTGGACATCGCTCTTGCTGTTCTTGCTGGCTATTTTAGGAGCATGTTCCCTCATCAATCGATTCACTCGTATTGCTGGAGAGCTCTTTGGTCTGCTAATTGCAATGCTCTTTATGCAGCAGGCTATCAAAGTATCTTATATTTTCACATTATTCAGTTAAAATCTCTAGTTTTATCATCTATGCTGCTGCCTGCTGCGTTATGATTAACTTTATTCTTTCTTTAATATCATTTGAGTGCCCTTCAAACAACATACATTACGTATTTGATGAGGAAGGGAAGGCACCTCCGCATGGTTCCATCAGTCCAGAATCTACTATTGTAACTAAAGCTTTGTTCAATTTTTAATGGACTTCTTTTTTATTATGGAATGTTTTCAAAATATTTAAGAATAATATAAAAAACCGAACTCAACCTCAGGTTAAACTAGTGCCTATCTGTTCTGGAACTAGAATTAGGGCTTTATCAATTTCTAGTTGTGAATGTAGGATTGAAGACTTGTCAAAATTAGACATTAGGATTAAGGAAGTAATATATAATTTTACTGTAATGGGTAAGGTTGTTTCTTCTAGAAATGTTAGCTGTTTTTGCTGCCCAGTTGTCTTCGTGATATTTAATCATGTACCACTAATGACTAGTATGGAATTCATTTTGCTAATTTATTAGTCTTAGTTGAGGATCTACTGTTGGCATATGTAACTTGCTACCAAGTAAATAGTTTTATGAGAATAAATAATAAGAAATTCACTGTATGGTGCAGGGACTTGTTGATGAGTTTCTTATACCTCAAAGAGTAAATCCAAGCTTACCAGAATATGATCCTTCATGGAGATTTGGCAATGGGATGTTTGCCCTAGTTCTGTCGTTTGGCCTATTATTCACTGCTTTGGGAAGTCGGAAAGCAAGATCATGGCGATATGGAGCTGGTATATTTTAATTCCTTTTCACTAGTGATGTATTATTAGTTCTCCTTAACCAATTGCATGATAATGAATATTCTTCATACTATTAAGAAGTAAATTTCAGTTGCTTGAATATAAATATATGAGGCGCTTCACTGTCAAGGTTGCTAATAAGAGAAACCTGTTCGTAGGTTGGTTACGCAGCTTGATTGCAGACTACGGTGTTCCACTGATGATTCTTGTCTGGACCACAGTGTCCTATTTGCCTTCTGGTACTGTTCCTAAGGGAATACCTAGACGCCTCTTCAGTCCAAATCCATGGTCACCTGGTGCTTATGAGAACTGGACAGTCTTCAAGGTTAGCATTGTAAAAACTTCCTGCTTCCAATTGCTTCCATATTTTGCCTATGTTTGTTTCCTACCTCAAAAAATTTGTTATTTTCCTGATTTGAAATGGCTTTCTGATTTGACATTATGTATTTATATGATCTCTACAATTGCACCTAGAGCTGATCTCCTCTTGAACATACAGGAAATGCTTGATGTCCCTGTACTCTACATACTTGGAGCTGTTATTCCTGCCACTATGACCGCAGTCCTATATTATTTTGACCATAGTGTAGCATCACAGCTGGCTCAGCAGAAAGAGTTCAATTTGAGAAAACCTCCATCTTTTCATTATGATTTGCTTCTCCTGGGTTTCTTGGTATGAACTTCCTCTGAATACATAATGCTTGTATTCTTTGTTTATTTTTCATTTTTATGGCACATTTCCTGGCCGATAGGAACATAAATGGTTTTACTGTCTCTCTCTTAAACAAATTAAACATTGCAAATATTTATGATTTCAGTCCATCCATTAGCCTCACTTGGACAAAATTGGATGTCAATTTTACAATTTGTATATTTTTTCTCCCAGACTTTATTGTGTGGCCTTATTGGAATTCCTCCAGCAAATGGAGTCATCCCACAATCACCAATGCATACAAGGAGTTTGGCTACCCTAAAGCATCAGGTAAGCCTATTTAAGTTTAAAACATTTTCCCTTTCAGTTCACTAAATGTCTCCTACTTATCTGCTTCAGCTCCTTCATAATCGTCTCAAGGCCACTGCAAAACAAAGTATGGATGAAAATTCTAGTTTGGGGCAGCTGTATGGTGATATGCAGGAGGCTTATCAGCAAATGCAGACTCCATTAATATACCAGCGGAAGTCTTCGGTATAGATATTACCGTGGTTTTCTTTTAACCATTTAACTTATTTTTCATCAAATCCCAAGAAGGTTCAAGCATTGCAGATTTTTCAAGCAGGGATTAAAAGAGCTGAAGGAATCAACCATTCAACTTGCTTCAAGTATGGGCACTCTAGATGCTCCAGTTAATGATACAATTTGCGATATTGAGAAGGAGATCGATGATCTCTTGCCCATTGAGGTCAAAGAACAGCGCCTAAGCAATTTGCTGCAGGCAATCATGGTTGGGGCTTGTGTGGCAGCCATGCCATTTCTTCGAAAAATACCAACTTCGGTGCTTTGGGGTTACTTTGCCTTCATGGCCATTGAAAGCTTACATGGTAACCAGTTCTGGGAAAGGATTCTACTTCTCTTCACAGCACCAAGCAGAAGATACAAGTAACAATCGGACATTTCTGTTTCATTCTTTTGTTTAGTTTTACTGAAGAATTTTACTAATAATATTCAACTTCACAGGGTTCTTGAAGAGTGCCATGCAACATTCGTGGAGACCGTCCCTTTCAAGACAATTGTGTTTTTCACGCTCTTCCAGACAGCTTACCTCCTCACTTGCTTTGGAATCACTTGGATTCCCATTGCTGGAGTTCTATTTCCTCTAATGATCATGCTTTTAGTTCCCGCCAGACAGTATCTACTTCCCAAGCTTTTCAAAGGTGCTTACCTTACAGATCTTGATGCAGCAGAATATGAGGAGTCACCAGCCTTGCAGTACAATGCAGCAGCAGTAAGTCCATCCAATTTTTATGATTGCAACTTTGCAAGTACTTGTTTAACATGTGCTGAATCTCGAAACTGCGCATCCCATGCTGAAGTAAAAACTAGGCATGAAAGTGAATAAAACTTAATATATGATTGTCAATAGCTGAAGATTAACATCGAACTGGCTACTAGTTGCTCTAATTTCAGTTTTTTCATGTAGCTCTTTCCGCTCTAATTACATGTTTCTTGCAGGAGACTGGTCCAGCAATGCTTGGTAGTGCTTTCCTAGAGGGTGCAGAAATTTTGGATGAGATAGTTACACGAAGTCGTGGTGAATTCAAGCATGCTGTTAGTCCTAAATTGACAATTTTAACAGAAACACCTCATGAGGGAAGCCACAGCCCATGGTTTACGCCAGTTAATCCTTGTATCAATGAATTGAGACATGAGCGAATTTCTCATGACAATGGTAGAGGGTCGTTCAGCCCGGTGACAAAAGGAAAGCCATCAATGTTGGGTGATGTAGCTCGGGATTTAAACCAGAACTAGCAAGAGGTCGTAGGCCCACTGCTAGTTCTTTCCAAACTTCTGTCACGCATTCTTACTGAAATTTCAAATACAATAAACATTTGGATTGGTGGTTTCTTTCTCTTTCATTTTTGCTAAATGGATGTATTATTGACATAATACCTAATTGTACAAGAAAAGCTCGAATCCTCTTCTATCCGCTTTCTTCGAGGGAAAGTTTTTTGGTCTATGGTTCACGAGATCTATAGAAATTGGTGAAAATTTGTTTCTTTCAGTTCATCAATCTATTTTTTGGGTAACCAAAAAGAATATGTTAGTTTTAGATCTATTACTAATTGTTTGGAAAATTGAGCATGAAAGAACAAAAAAATGGAGCTGGTAGACCATGGTAATAGGTCGATATATAACTATCTCTTATTCAGAATCTTTCATAGGATGTTGATTGGCTGTTGCCAATTTAGTGAAATGTTAGAAGTAAAACTGGGTTTTTTTTTTCTGACGGAGGAAGATTTCATTAATATTAAACAGAGTACAAAAGTGGCCCTAAATTGGCTTGCTTACGTTTCGTAGGGAGGGAAAACATCATGATGTAGCACAGACTAGTAGTTGCTCATATATAGAGTCCGAAAACGAGCACAGCCTACAAACAAATAAACAAACATTCCTTCCGTAAGCTGAAAGAATACAGACATAGGAGTTGGCAGGGTGACGGTTCAACTATATTAGAGAACGTTTGATTCGACTTCTAAGACTAAGCTTCCAGCGGAAATCTATTTTCCTCTCTAAGATTAACACCAACACATTTTCAAAAATCGGCTTTTGAATATAGCATAGAAGTATGAAAATGCTAGTTTTTCTGAAAACTTACGAGAGTAAGCTTGTGGTCAAAATGTTAGATTTTAATTTTCATGTATGACAATATTATCTTCTGACATGAGTTAAATATTACTAGTAAATAAGTGGATATTTACGATTGCTGTTATTGTCATCAAAATCAATTCTCAATGAACTCGACACCACTATCGTTAACCACCTCCTGCCACTGTCGTCTGTTGTCGCTTGTCGCTCACTTGCTGGATGGACCAGATCCTTTGAAGAAATGGTGGTGGTGGTGGTCGAATCGGAGAGTAGGAAGAAAGAGTGGAAAAAAATGAAAAAGATATTTTCATCATTTAACTAGTTATTAAGTATCAAGAAGTTAAACCAAAACATAAAAGACCATATAAGATTGCGGTAGATGAGAATCTACCTAAAGGAATTTCAATTAATTAAAAGCTCTCCTAAAAAAGCTAGATTCCTAGGAAGCTATAGCCTGCAAAAATCAAAACAAATGCAACCTAGGTGTGTATTACATGCAATGTGCGTATCTCAACAATGATTTCCTAGGCCAGATGAGTAGGTGCTGGGATGTCTACCTGGTTGAAATTAATCAATGAGTTGCAAAAAATGTACAAACAAGTTTAGCATAAATAATGATGTCGTAGAGTGGTAAAAAATGTTGTAGATTGACAAGTGGAAGTCTCCCAGGAGGAAAATGGTATACGGTCTCCCAATTAGACTCCTTCGACGTGGTTGCTTACGTGGAGGTCATGTAAATTGCACATGACCTCCTGCTCCCTCTCTCCTACTGTTCTGCAGTTAATGTGGCGGTTCCTTTTGCCTACGTCTTTTAACGATTGAAAGGTGGTATACGTTTCATGTTTGGAAATCCTTACTCTTCGTTTCAAACAACCGGAACCTTTTACCTTTTCACCGGAAACTATTTTGTCTTCTTTCCCTTTTCCCTTGTCTGCAACTGCTAAAGTTTCTCTTTTCTGATATCGGTATGAAATAGCAAGAAAAGGGCGACAACTTGTTGAGAGTAAATTTTATGAAGTTGAGAGTAACAATTCTTTATAAAATCAAACGGAGAAGTCAAGTAGGACTGCAAAAGACAATAAGGTATATCGATCACTTTTTTTCTGTCACTAGCATATTATGTTTCTGTCATTGTATGTTATTATCTTCATCTTTTTTACATGTAGCTACCGTTTTGTCCATCTCGCTACACTTTTCTCCATTGGAGGAAATATGTAGATAGACTTAAACTTGCTTAATGTGAGATTTTCTTGAAGACTCCATTTGAGCACTTTCTTGATATAGATCCTCCATAAGTGGACAACTCCTTCATTCAAAATCTAGTAGCATATTATGATGCAAAAAAAGTAGATTTTGCACTACAAAATTTCCAGTAAAACTCAGTCCAGTAGACATTTGTTTGTTTTTGGGACTGCCTACTGTAAATGGTGTATCACTGGGTGGACAGTAGACTTCATTTGACAAATTTCTTGATATGAATCCTCCACAGGAGGACAATTCCTTCGTTTAAAATCTAGTAGTATATTATGATGCGAAAAAATGTGGGTTTCTCATTACAAAATCTCTAATAAAACTCAGTCTCGTAGACGTTTGTTTGCTTTTAAGGTTGTCTATTGTAAATGACATATCACCAGACTTCTATACACTTGCCCCATCTATCATTTTGGAGCAGCACTTCAGTAGTCTAAAAATTGTAGAGGACAAGCATTGTGAGAATGTACATTAAAGCATTCTCTTCAAGAAAGAGCCTCAACTAACACTAAAGGACAATAAAGATGTTGCGAAGATTTTGATTTTATTTCTTTTTACATTATACCTCTTCCCTAATAGTTTGGTCCATGTCCTTGAAGGAGTCATCCATTATGTCAATGGCTTTCCCACATTAGACAATTTTCATGGGGAACTTCCACGTGTAGACTCCTTCACTCCTAATTATCTAAAGCAAAGTGTAAGCTACAAGTCATTGAAGATAATCGATTTAGTTACGTTGATGGTAGTACAACAATTCTTTTAGTAAGTATTACTTCTATTATTTGATATCATAGAGTACACTCATTGTGTTGTTACATAGTGGTGTCATTATACTGTTACATATTGGTGTTATTAGACTATTATAGTAGAGTCATTGGGGTGTCATAGTGGTGCTTGTGTGTTGCTAGGAGTGTCATTGGGGTGTCATAGTGGTATCTATGTACTTCAAGCTTCTATTCTTATTTGATGTTATAGTGGTGTCGTAATGATGTCTTAGTAGTGTCATTGGAGTGTAATAGTGTTTTTTGTGTGCTGTTAGGCTTCTCTTCTTATTTGATATCTGTAGACACCCCAAATTTTCAATTTTGCAGGATGAGGATCTGGTGGCTGAGCTTGAACCTTGGTTGAGCCCATTTGGGCCCACAAACCCTCATTAGGCCATTTAATTCATGGAAACCCAATTGGGCCCATGAAGGCCCACTT
>JAMKQA010026373.1:0-10889 GCA_024699735.1 Posidonia australis
TCATTATGTAGCCCTATTTTGTCTCCAATGCTATAGAGAGAACTCCTCCCTCTTCTCTCCATATCTAGGGTTTCATGTGAGGTTCATCTGTGGGGGAGGGTTTGGATGCTTGGGATGTGGGCATCCATCCGTTCGTATTTGTTTTCTCTTCACCACTCGGCACAACACCGAGGACAACCAAGCACAAGTATCACACTTGGATGTTGCCAAACCAAAAGGGCAGTCTACTGACGCCCAATACACAAGCACTGGCATCTCTCCTGGATGCTGCAACACAAAACTAGGTAGTCTACCACCACCTAGCAGGCCACAAAAACACAAAACTATGCCTTTAAAACCATTCTTTTCGTTTCCTTTTCAAAACAATGTGCATGCTCTTTCAAAATCTTTTATGCACGCTCAAGATGGCCACTCTTGCCAAATCAAGCCTAAAAGCCACACCAATGCACAACTACAAAGTCTCTGCTCTGTACAACATGGTCTCCTCTAGACCCAAGCACAACACCAAGCCACAGAACCTCTACTCCCAAACCATAGAGCCACCGCTCCCGAAACACTGTGCCTCAATAGGCGCCAAAACCACGGCCTCCTCTGGGCCCAAAGCTTGATTTCCTAAATCAGGACTCCGCACAAAACATAAGCACAAACAGTGTGTCAAACTGCCTGACACCAAGCAGGCAACACTGGCCATAAGTAGTCCACCAATGAGCGACCATGGAGTCTGCACTACCACAATGTGCCACCCTGTGCAGGAGCTAACCACCATCCTGTGATTCTCCAACCTGGAGAACCCTCACAAAGCCAATCCCTCCTAGGAAGGTAGTCTTGTCTCTCAAGACGCTACTAGCTACGAGGCACCCATCCCACCCTCACTGGCCACCACAAGATACACCTCCTCATAGTGCCCTCCACACGGTGCTTAGGAAGGACTCTCATACCTTCACACCCAATAACACTCGAGCCTTAGTACTTACAGCGATAGTAGGAGTATCATACCTCCTCGTCATGTCACGAAACACCTAAACCCACCAACTACAACCTTAGCCTCGAAACGACAGTCAGGGAATGTCATACCTTCAAAATCCAACGAACCTTAGCCTTAGGTATCTCGACTCCAAATGCAAACAGAAAGCACTGGAAAACTCTTTTCAAAACTATTTTCAAATCTGTACTTTTCTCTTTCCAAAACTCTCTTTTCATAAAATCTTTTCAAAACCATTAATATCCTTTAAAACTCAAGAAAAATTATGCCCAGCAACAACACGGAAACCAAAGGCTAAGAAACTACAAACAAAACACAGCCTCAACAGCTCTCTTGTTAGGCCCAAGCAAAACACCTTGGGAGCGTCTAGGTTCACAAATACCATGCTCAACCGACGACCACAACCCAATAAAATACCAACAAAAACGTCCTCTGAGTGTCAAACCCACCTAGAAGACACCACAGCGAAGCAAACACAACCAGAACTATACACTCTAACACCAAGTGTAAGACACCTACTGGCTCGTGTACCTCCGGACACAGCCAGATCGACTCAAACACCCAGAACAGTGTCACTGAATACTCCATTCAGTGCACCACACACAAAACCATACAAGCCCTAGACACAGGGATACTATCATTATCCCTAAAGTCCAGTCTAAACCATCTAGGGAAAGAACCTACTATTTCTAAATCATATCATCTTTAATTCTACCCACACCCTAGGTGGAATCTTGCTAATTCATTTTAGGCAACCCTATAATCATTCTAATGGTTATCCTAACCATTTATGCCATTATATTTATCTCCCCAAGATTTATATATATATACACACACACACACACACATGTGTGTGTGACCATGCCGACCCGAGGAGGTCCCGACGCGGAGCCACCCCAGAGGGAAGGAGATCACAGCCATGCCAAGATGGCGAAGGCGCAAAGAAAGATAAAAGAAAAAGAAAAGGAATCGCCACCTAGTCATTTGAGGGAAAGACGAGGAAAAGCACAAAAAAGATGAATGCCTAAGGTGCAGATGTGAAGGTTGGATGTCTGCCAACCAGAGGATGGGTAAGGATTCTTATTACGCACGAGGAAGGTGTTAGGCACCCTTGTACCCCCGAGAAACTCGGTCATTCTAGTCTAATTGTTTGCTAAATGCTAGATGGATGTTTACTAAACCTGGATCATGCTTTAATCATGCTAATATGTATGCCATGACAAGACTGGATGGATGTGCAAGACATTGTGAGAAACTGCGAAGAAATCCACATGAATTGACAAAATCACAAAAAATCACATGAAATGACGAGGTTTTTTAAAGAACGCTTCTGAAAATCATAATGATATCAAAAAGATGACAAGCCAAGTCAACCCGAGTCCTCGGAATCATGAAAAAGTCGTGAAAATCAAAAAGGGGAAAAATAATTCGTGGTAAGGACAAATGTCAGCCTTCAGGCCTGTTAATGTACGCCCTTGGGCGATGAAACCCAAATCAAATCAAAAATCTGAAATGTAGGATTAAAGCCAATCAAATCAGATATCGGATAAGAAACTCTGAAGAGAAAGTGAATCGGAATCATAGAGAAAGTCATGAAAATCAAAAAGGGAAAAAATAATTCGTGGTAGGGACAATGTCGGCCCTCAGGCCTGTTAATGTACGCTCTTGGGCGATGAAATCCAAATCAAATAAAAAATCTAAACTGTAAGATTAAAACAAATTAAATCAGATATCGGATAAGAAACTCTGAAGACAAAGTGAAAAAAGAAATCCACGTAGGAAAGACATGAGATGTCGGCTCGCTAAATAGGGATACAAATGTGAGAAGAAAGGATATGAAATGCATGGATAAGTGCCTAAATATGCAAAAACTCTAAAGAATGACTTAGGCATGGACTATGCCAGACTGAGTGCAAAGATTGAGATGCATGCTCATGAATTGGAGGCACAGGGGCAATTTGGTCATTTCTCTGGCTATATATGATAAATGCTAGCATGGGAGTGATGCATGGCCTAAAATGTGCACCAAATGTCTAGAAGATGTTATTTGCAAGAAACATGGAGGAAAAAATTAACAAAATGTTGTAAACACAATAAAAGACAAACATAGGGGCCAAAATGAAAAATTCACAGAAAGGAATGAGAAACTGGATGAAAAACATGTTCATGACCCCTATTCTATCATGCAAATGATGGGTCCAATGCCAATGTGGCACAGGAATGTAAAAGTTGCACGTGAATAATTTCCTAAGAGTTTAAGGTCTAAAGTGCAAAATTCACATATAACTGCAAATGTGACCAAAATGTAAGGCTAAACATCAAATCTCAATGAAAACATTCTTTTTAAATGGAATCAATGATTAAATGCAAAACATGAAATGCAATGAGTGAAAAATGCCCCAAAACATGCAAGAAAATATTTAAAACCCTAAATAATAGATTTGGAATTAATCTAAGGGTCAAAATGTAAATTTTATGTTCAGGGACTTTTATGCAAAATTTCTGGACCTAAATGTGATAATAATGAGGCTTTTATGTTGGTCAGTGTAATTATGAAGTTTCTTGAGGTCTAGGATGCAAAATACACAAAGAAAACTCATTTTTTAAAGTTCTAGGGGCTTAATGCAAAAGTCCAGGACCAAACTGTAAAGAAAAATCTACTATAATGCCATTCAGTGTGATTTTTAAATATTTCAAGGTTCAGAATGTAAATTTCACTGAGAAAACTTATTTTAGAAAGTTTCAGGGTTAAATGTAAATGTTCTGGACCTAAATATAAAGAAACTATGTTCTAGGGATCTAAATGTGATAAAAACATGTATTAATATGTTAAGAATTAAAAAATGAACTATTCAAGGGGCCACATGCAAATTTCTCAAGGAAAATAAAAGAAATAAAACGTATTTTAAAATTACAGGTATTAAAGTGAAAATGTCTGGACTCATATACAATAAAAAGGACCTAAATGTAATACTTAAATAACTTAAAAGATTTTATAAAAAATTAAAAAAAATAACTGACACCGCTGGCGATTCGAAGATCGCTGGCGGCGACGGCTTGAGAGGATCATCCAAGCCTCTAGGTGCCCGATCGAAGATCAGGAGTGGGGGAAAGCATGAGGAGGAGACGTGGGGAGGATCCAACGGCTCGGATCGAGCCCCCGACGACTGGAGTGCGCCGTCGACCTCCCCTCGTCGGCGTCTTCTCCGGGGACGGCGAGGCTCACGTAGGCTCTTCTGGAGGCCGTGGTTTGATGCGGTAGTGATCAGGGATGCTTCAGAGGGCTTCGGAGAACGTTCTAGAGGCAGTAGGTTGCTTCACACACGAGGGAGTCACCCTCCCCATTCTCGTGTCGACGGCGACAACGGTGTTGGGTCGTCGGAGCATGGCAGAGGTCTAGGCGACAAAGCAAGGATCTTCCAAGGTTCGTGGAAGCTTGAGGATCGTCAGGGGAGTGCGCGAGGGCTGCGGCGGTGCTTGGGGGGTCACGACGCTTCTTCGACGTCGATCGACAGTGATAGGGGAGCTGCGACAGTGGTGGCGTTCCGACAGTCTAGCTGGCTTTCTCCGAAGTAGGGGCACACTAGAGGAGGAGGTGGAGAATAGAGGAAGAAGAGGAGGAGGGAGATCTGTAGGGCCTCCCCTGGACCCAGGGGGTCCATTGCCCTCGCCGGTGGTGGTGAACCCACCACCGGAGGGAGGAATGGCAGCCTACTCCGTTGAACTACAAACAAATGACTAGGGGGCTATTTGGCATTGAAAAAGAGGGAAGAGGAATACCTGGGTGATGCTGTCCTCCCCGACGACACACAACTGCGGGCTCCTCTGGTTGGTTGCTATGGTGACTGAGGTTGGAGGCTTCTGGGGGTGAAAATGGTTTTAGGGAGAAGGCTTGGATGTCGTGGATTATTAGGGATCTCAGGATGCACTCTAGGCTCGCTTAGAGGGGGGCTTGAAGGTCTGAAAACTCTTTTCTGGTTGTCGACGGCAGGGGTTTTTATATTCCAGCGAGACTTTTCTCTGCCGTGGATCCTCCTCCCTTCAGTGAATGAACGTCGTTGGATCAGGCGTGAGCTGGGGGAGGTTGGCCAAACATCACGGAGGCTGAGATCTGCTACGGATTCCTCGGGATTGCTTGCCGGAGTTCTCGTCGGAAAAATAGGGTCGTCAGAATTAATTTTGACTTTTCTAAAGTTTTGAATTGAATAGTGTTGGGCTTAATGGGCTTAGGGTTTTGGGTTTTTATTTTGGGATTTTTAGGATTTTTTAGGGTTTTAATTTTAGGTTTTTAATTGGCCTTTGTGGGTTTAATTTAATTTCTTAATTTTGTGATTTAGGGTTTAATTAGCTTAGGGTTTTTATTTTATGATTTTTTAGGGACTTTTAGGGTTTTGGCTTTAAGTTTTTTTAAATTAGAGTTTTGAATCTTAATTTAGGCTTTTTATGTTTTGTGATTTTAATTAAATTTGTGATTAAGGTTTTATTAGGGTTTTGATTAGTTTTAGGGTTTTTTTTATTTTTATGATTTTAATCATTTAGATTTAGGGTTTTTATTGATTTTAAGTGGGTTTTAAATGGATTTAAGTGGATTTAATTTCATTTTACTTTATTAGGGTTTTTATTAGGGTTTCATTGGATTTTAATTAGGTTTTAAATGGATTTAAGTGGATTTTAATTTGAATTAGGGTTTCTGTTTTATTAATTTGATTTTAAGTAGATTTTATTTGATTTGTTTGGTTTCAAGTTTAATTAGGTCAGAATGGGTTGGTGTGGGCCTGATTGGACTCGTGTAGGCTAGGGTTTTGGTAGTCGCAACTAGAGTATCATCTGGAGGAGCCTACTGCCAAGTGACTTCAAAATTGGGGTGTCTACAGATGCCCCTTTCTGAGCGAGGTCGAGGGAATCGAGACTGATGCTCTGGGTTGACAAGACACCCCACTTGAGTCTACAGGAGAGTGGTATTTGTTGTGGGGCCGTGAGCCACTTATTCGGTGGATGCACCGAAAAGTCATGATTTGTGGCCCATGCATGATGCTAATGCAAAGGATGACCCTAATGCTAGGTGATGCTGAAAATGAGTGGGTAGCTCAACTCTCGAAGAGGAGCGTGAGGGATTTCCCGACTCGTGCCGAGGTGTGCCTGGGCAAGTCTGTCAAACTTATTGACCGGGGCAAACCTGGCGAAAGACGGACCTTCCGGCCCGGGAGGATGCATGGCAAGATGTCGGACTTGCCGACCGAGGGATAGATTGATGACGAGTGTCAAACAAATAGTCTGGGGGTATCAGTCCACTCCTGACAATATGACGGTTGTCAATCGGATATCTTAGGGTATCAGCCCAAAAGAGGGGCATTAGATAAGGCTATCAAACTTGCAAGTTAAAGGGCAAGGCATGGTAAGTTGACGGACCTACTAACCAGACAGTTCGAGTTATCAGCCCAATAATGAGTTGACGGACTTAGCACCGAATAGTTTGGACTATCAGCCCGCTGATGTGTTGACGGACTCAGCACCAGATAGTTTGGGCTATCAGCCCGCTGATGAGTTGACAGACTCATTACCAGATAGTTAGGGCTATCAGCCCGATGATGAGTTGATGGACTCATTGTCGGATAGTTAGGGCTATCAGTCGAAGGATAGGGGCATCAAGATTCGTCCATCTGGGGCGAACCTAGGATAAGATCATCTAGACCTCGCCTGGTCTAGGAAAAGATAGAAATGGCACTTGTCTGCTTTGAACAAGTCCTAGCAGGACAGATAGGATTTCGCCTCACCTGGTACTGAAACCCAAGATGGCTTCGTTTGTCCAGGTAGGGCAACAAAATGGTATCCCTGACTATTAACTGGGTGGGCCCCCGTGCCAAGTCGGCAGGCAAAGAGGGTAGCAGCCTGAAACAATTGGGCACATGATACAGCAGTGGCAATTCCTTGCCAATCACAATCATTCAAATAAGACGGAGACTGCTAAATAAAGCTATCATACTTACTGCCTGTGATGAGTTGACGAACCCATCACCAGATAGTTAGGGTTATCAGCCCTGTGATGAGTTGATAGACTCATCACCGAATAGTTGGGGTTATCTGTCCAATGGGCAAAGAGTCGGTCCTTGGATACAAGAAGCCAATAGCTCGAACCTCCTCCGGCCTTAGAGGAATCAATGGAAAGATGGATGCCAGTCCTAGGATACAAGGAGTCTGCAGCTCGGATCTCTTCCGAACTTAGAGGAGTCACGAGGAAAGGATAGATGGTTGGTCCTAGGATACAAGCAACTAACAACTCGAATCTCTTCCGAATCAGGGGAGTTTCAAGAAACGATGGATGGTTGGTCCTAGGATGCAAGGAACCAACGACTCGGAACTCCTCCAGATCAGGGGAGTCTCGAGAAAGGATGGACGGTTGGTCCTAGGATGCAATGAACGAATGACTCGGATCTCCCTTGGATCAAGGGAGTCTCGAGAAAGGATGGATGGTTGGTCCTAGGATATAAAGAACCAACGACTCGGATCTCCTTCAGATAAGGGGTCTCGAGAAAGGATGGATGGTTGGTCCTAGGATACAAGGAACCAACGACTCGGATTTCCTCCAGATCAGGGAGTCTCGAGAAAGGATGGATGGTTGGTCCTAGGATATAAGGAACCAACGACTCCGATCTTTCCAGATCAGGGGAGTCTCGAGAAAGGATGGATGGTTGGTCCTAGGATACAAGGAACCAACGACTCGAATCTCTTCCGGACTTAAAGGAGACACGAGGAAAGGGATAAATGGTTGGTCCTAGGATACGAGGAACCAACGACTCGGATCTCCTCCGGACTTAAAGGAGACACGAGGAAAGGGATAAATGGTTGGTCCTAGGATACGAGGAACCAACGACTTGGATCTCCTCCGGACTTAAAGGAGACGCGAGGAAAGGGATAAACGGTTGATCCTAGGATACAAGAAACCAACGACTTGGATCTCCTCCAAACGTAAAGGGGACACGAGAAAAGGGATAAATGGTTGGTCCTAGGATACAAGGAACCAACGACTCGGACCTCCTTCGGACTTAAAGGAGACACGAGGAAAGGATAGATGGTTGGTCCTAGGATACAAGGAACAAATGACTCGGATCTCCTCCGGACTTAAAGGAGACACTAGGCAAGGGTTAAATGGTTGGTCCTAGGATACAAGGAACCAATGACTCGGATCTCCTCTGGATCAAGGGAGTCTCGAGAAAGGATAGATGGTTAATCCTAGTATACAAGGAACCAACGACTCGGATCTCCTTTGGATTAAGGGAGTCTCAATAAAGGATGGATGGTTGGTCCTAGGATACAAGGAACCAATGACTCGGATCTCCTCTGGACTTAAAGGAGACACGAGGAAAGGGATAAATGGTTAGTCCTAGGATACAAGGAACCAACGACTCGGATCTCCTCTGGAATTAAAGGAGGCACGAGGAAAGAGATAAATGGTTGGTCCTAGGATACAAGAAACCAACGATTCAGACCTCCTCTGGACTTAAAGGAGACACGAGGAAAGGATAGATGGTTGGTCCTAGGATACAAGGAACCAATGACTCGGATCTCCTCTGGACTTAAAGGAGACACGAGGAATGGGATATATGTTTGGTCCTAGGATACAAGGAACCAACGACTCGGATCTCCTCCAGACTTAAAGGAGACACGAGGAAAGGAATAAATGGTTGGTCCTAGGATACATGGAACCAACAACTCGGATCTCCACCAGATCAGGGGAGTCTCGAGAAAGGATGGATGGTTAGTCCTAGGATACAAGGAATCAACGACTCGGATCTCCTCTAGATCAGGGGAGTCTCGAGAAAGGATGGATGGTTGGTCCTAGGATACAAGGAACCAATGACTCGGATCTCCTCCAGATCAGGGGAGTCTCGAAAAATGACGGATGATTGCTCCTAGGATACAAGGGAACAACGACTCGAATCTCCTCTGGACTTAAAGGAGACACGAGGAAAGGGATAAATGGTTTGTCCTAGGATACTAGGAACCAACGACTCGGATCTCCTCCAGACTTAAAGGAGACGCGAGGAAAGAGATAAACGGTTGGTCCTAGGATACAAGGAACCAACGACTCGATTCTCCTCCAAACTTAAAGGAGTCACGAGGAAAGGGATAAATGGTTGGTCCTCGGATATACGGAACCAACGACTCGGATCTCCTCCGGTCTTAAAGGAGACATGAGGAAAGGGACAAATGGTTGGTCCTAGGATACAAGGAACTAACGACTCGAATCTCCTTCGGACTTAAAGGAGACACGAGGAAAGAGATAAACGGTTGGTCCTAGGATACAAGGAACCAACGTCTCGGATCTCCTCCGGACTTAAAGGAGACATAAGGAAATGATAAAAGCTATGTGCAATTTGCCTGCTAGCCAGGAATATTCTTGTCTGTAGCTCGCTTGTTTCGCTGTGTGACTGCTCTGTCTGTTCACTTGATGATTGATCTGGATAAACTGATGCTTGGGTTCTACACTGATGCAAGGAGCTTGGCTAGAAGGGTGTCACGAGGGCATCGTTTCCTCCTCAAAGAAGACAGTCTTGTTTGATATTTCTGACATCTTTCCAGGTTCACTATTGTGTCACCGGCTGACTTCTTGGTAGTTTGACTTTGGCATTGGACTGTTGACTATGCTCTCTCTTGCTGATTAGAAGAGTACGGATATTCTGACTTTGCTCTGATCTCAGAGTCTCACGGCTATTGTTGTCCTCATTTCCACGCTCAAGGTGTAGAGCAGACAACATGTTCTGGATGAAGATACTATCCCAAGAAGGGTCAACCAACAGGACAGCTGACATGCCCTTGGTTGACGGGGAAGGCTATCACCACAAAGGCAGCTGACATGGCCCTGGTGTACGGTATCCTCTGCTAGGTCTTCAACTAAAGAACAGCTGACATGCCCCTGGTTTGGGACCTAGCAGGACCTTGCGAAGTGGATAAGTGATGATGCGTGCAAGCATGATGGTGTTATATTGTGTCATCCCTTAAAATAAATTTGGAACGCTAATCATGACTGCTATAAGAAGAGAAGAAGACCACGATTCACAAGACACTACCTGGACTTCTAGACTGTTGGTGGCTCTCTAGGGTGGACTATTCAGTAGGTTAGGCTCCATGTCAAACTCTTGGAGACTTAGACCTACTTTTTTGGCTTTTGACATATTTATTTTCCCCCTCTTAGGCTTATAGGCTCGCTCTAACCCTCGCTTAGGGGTAATGGACATCTGGATTTAGAGGACGGTGCTGGGATCTTATGCATGGGGTGGCTAGTCCCTTGGGCTGCTTGGATTTTATGCAAGGGGCGGCTAGTCCCTTGGGCTACTTGGATCTTTAGGATGTTCGCTTTGACTCCTCCCCAAGGTAAGTGAGTGGTAGGGATAGAGTTGGCCTACTTGCCTCTCTCTGTTAGGGCTAGCTTTTGTCTTCGACTTCTGTCTTCTTATTTCTTTTATGCCCTTGTGGATTTTTTTTTTTTCATTTTGGCTCACACTCATGCTCGCTCCTAACATTTTATCTCCCTCTGGAGGTGTAAGTCCCTATGGGAGTTTGGACATTTCACCTAACCACGTTTGGGTGGTGGCTCCCTCGCTTGCTTGGACGTCTGGGTAGTGACAATTGAAGAGGTGTCGACCCTTCTCAAGTAGGCTAGCTATTCTGATTCTTGTCATCGAGATGTGATGCTGATGCTTTATGCATAGATGGATGCAGTTATGGACATGCTTAAGTTACTAATGTGCATTAAAATAAAAAGACAAATGCTATGGATTAAATGCACTTTGATCACTGATTATTTTGAGATATGCATGCATGATGGAGTAGTGGATGATGCACGATGCACAAAAGGATACTTTGCAAGGCAAGGATACACGCCTTCTGTTCATTAGTAGTACTTCGG
>JAMKQA010026374.1:0-13922 GCA_024699735.1 Posidonia australis
TCCAGAGCATCCTCAGCCAATCCAAAGCAACAAGGAAGTATTATCTTGAGCCTTCAAGGAGGAAACACCACAAGCAAGGTAAGATCCTTACTCCTCTTCCACTTATCCTTTTATTTAAGCTCTAGATATTACACTGTATAAAAGCATGCCAAGAACAAGATATATGATCTGTTAGTAAGCTGTTTTTATGTTGTTTTTATGATGAGATGATTGCTCCAACATGTATATTCACAATGCTTCTGTGCCATGTTAAATTCTGCATTATGTAATCTCTTTTTTTACATAATGAATCTTGATTCATGCAAATGCTTGCTATGGAATGAACTGCAAATACATGCTTGACATATTCACCATCTTTATATGATTGTTTGGTTCTTCAATTCATTGCATACTCCTTAGAATCTACCATGCAATAATTTCTACCATTAACCCATGATCTTGCATGATTTTAAAATAAATGATAAAAAGACTTTCATTGCTTGCTGTCCATCATGTTTCAGCTTTTTACCATCTGAATAATCAACCTGGTTAAGATAAATCACATTTTTATCTCTGGCATTTGGTCCAGAATCTAAAATCAGACTGCAGTCTGATTCAGATTTTCTGGAGTGCACCACACTGGAGCACCAAGGAGGCGCACCTTACCAAAGCACCATCTTGGTGCACCATCCTGGCGCACCATCCTGGTGCACCAGTCTGGTCAAAGAGTAAATCATCATCTTTGTATCATGACCTGCATGCTTTCCTAGGTGTTTTTGACTTAGATTTTTATGGTGTGTATTCTCTGATATATCATGTCTTTGCATGCATGATTTCAATCTTGGATGACACTGTTTTTAAGTTTTTTTGCATCTTGCATATTCAGCCAGTTGCTGAAATCTGGTAAGCTAATTGCCCTATGAAGTTCTGTTTGGGAGGTTCTTATGCAACAGTCAATGATCCAGAGCTGGATAGCATTGGCTGAACCTTGTTGTTTTTTTACTTAGCATAAGGATGGCGCGGTCTTGTGTGAGGCATACAACCCTTGAGCACAAGACCCATATTGTGTTTCCATGTTTGGACTTTGATGTATACTCATGTTGCATTCTCTGATGAGTTTGCAAGTTTACAAGATTTTTACATTGCATGACATTCTGGTTTACTGTCGGATCTATGATTTCCTCTAGCACACTTTCCTGGCACCCCAGTAGAGCACATAGGTGGCGCACCAGTCTGGCGCACTAGCCTATTTTCTGTTGCATGCGGCAACATTTGGCATGGTATTTAGCATGTTTCCCGTTTGGATTTGCTTTTGGCTTTCTTTGGTTGTCTTCCTGGATATATCAGGAAGACCCCACTCTGTTTTCAGCCTTTTTTATGCATGATAGTTCATGTTTTGTATATAGTAAAGTGAGGATGAAAATCACTCGGTGTTATTAGATCTTTGATCATATCTGTGCAACATCCTTGCACCGGTGCTTGACCCACCGCACGTGTGACCTTTCTGAGCATTAGGACACACTCTACAACCCATGCACCCCTGTTTAGCGTAAGGCACCATTTGCATGTAGCATTGCATGGCATATCGCTCTTAGGCATACAGAAAAGGCTGAAAAGTCGACATTTCATATAAGTAAACAAGAAACCCATTAAAAGATTGATTTTCGGGCGCACGAGGGTGCCTAATACCTTCCTCGTGCGTAATAGGGATCCTTGCCCATTTTTGATTTATGAAGACCTTTTCCAGTGGCTTTATTGCATGATTTGAATGTTTTAAGCGGTTTTCCTCGTCTTCCATTTTTAAATAGACTAGGTGGCGACTCTTGCATTTTATCATTATTTTTATTGTTTTGCCATGACTTTGCTGATCCTCGCGCATTTGGCCTTTCGCGCCAAGCCCGAGGTTGTCGCCGGCATGGTTATAGGAACTGGCGACTCTGCTGGGGATAACCAGATCCCAGCTTTTGTTTTGGGTTTCTCGTTTACTTTGGCTTTTCTCCTTGTTTGCCTATTTCCTTGCTTTGCTTCGATTGTCCCTTTATAAGTGGTGTCTTTCGTACATGCATGCCTTTTATATAATGGGTGTCTTATTTTTATACATTTGCTATGTTATCACTGTTGCACATAACCTGCACATGCTTCTGTTTGTTAATTCATGGTTGATTTGCATGTTTCTTTCCCTTCTTGTATATGCCATGTTTAGGAGAATTGAGACATGTCTGCTCTCCCCATTTGGTTAATGAAAGTATAAAAAACAAAATCAATAAAACATAAGGCAAACTAGTGACAAATTGCAAATTTTCCCCCACGGTTTAATAAACTTGCAAGCAAAAGACTTAAAGCATGCTTTGCATACATCATATAGGGCATCCATCTTCTCATCTCCTGAGTCTGCCTATACAGTTTGCGAAGGACATTTCTTGGTCTCTCATCCTATGGCTTTGGCGTGGGATGAAATATCGGGTGTGTCCCCCTTTGTCTGGGGTCGTGTCGGTGTTAGTTGAGGGTACAACCTACTGCTTCGACTGAGGACGAGGCCCCGAATGCACCACCCATTCATTGCCTAAGCTTTGGCTGGGATTTAGAACGGGGACCTTCATCTTTCTAACCTTGAGTCGGAGACCCATTTACCCCTGTGTGAACCCAGAGTAGATGGCTTGGTAGGACACCCCTAGATTGTGAGAGAGTGCATGCTAGAAGCATTCATGCATTTGCATCGCATACCACCATAAGCACTGCATCTTTTCTAACTTGTTTGTTTTTGTGCATAGAATACTTGTTAGTGTGCGAGTTCTTTAGCTAGAGCTCGAGGTTTTCCTTTCGCTGACTCTCGTTGCGACCCCATTCTCGACCACGTCTCCCGAGTTATCCATCACTTTCGACGATAGCTCATCCTAGGATCCGTCCTCTCATTCCCAGCCGCAGTCCGATCTGTACTCGCTCGCGATCCGCCATGGCCCAGCATGCCAGCGAGCCCCTTTCCTCTGCTGTTCAGGAAGAGGTCCCCGTTTTGGTGTACCCTTCCTTTGTTTCTGTCCCAATTGTCACTGCTGCCTCCACTTTCGCCCTAGCTTCCGGAGGACCTCCGCCACCCCAGTTCCGTGTCCCTGTGGCTACCCCACCTTCGGGACCACTTGCTTGGCCTTCTTCTGCTGTTGGGGCCTCAATAGTTGAGTCTGTTCCTCCATAGAGCTATGTGTTTACCAGCCCTCCTCCGACTGCGGCTGTCTCTGTAGTAGCCTCCCCCTAGTTTGCATAACTGGGGTCTCAGCCTCCTGTTTCTTCCCTTGCTTTCCTCCATCCTTTGGAGCCACCAGTGATGATCCCGTCACCGCGCAACTGTAACAAATGTCGGCCCTCACCCAGTAGTCGCAGGGATTGGCACTGGCACTCCAGCTCTTTTCAGCGTTATCCTTTTCGACTCCTGAGTTGCCTTTGCAACCGACCCTAGGATCATAGTTTGCACCCACTACACCACCCCCGCAACTGTCACCATCCCTCGTCTCTCCAGCGATAGGGGTGTCGACATTACCTTTTGTAACACCGTCACAACACCCACCACAGCATGCATCTCTCTTATCTGGTGGCTAGCCTTCTAGGCCGGTGGGAGTACAGCCCGCCATGAGTGTTGTACCCGAGGCCATTCCGGTCCAACAGCTCTTGCCCCCGCATTCTTCACCACCCCATGCATTATCCTCACCCTTGTACCAGACACAGAGTTCAGCTTTTGTCCCACAGCACACAGCACCCATGCACGGGTACAATAGTCATCCTACTGTAGCATTAGACGGTGGAATGGTGGATCCGGAGGAGCCCTTAGGGGCGACCCATACAGTGTACGCGGCACCCGCCTCAATTGCACAATCTACGACTGCAGTAGCTCCTGACGCTCTCCTTGTGAGGGTGAATGATTTGGAGCGCACACTCTGACAAGTGCAAGGCGGGGACCACCGGTCATACCAATTCCGGGACCTCTGTTATTTTCCAAAGGCCACTCTCCCACTGAATTTCCAAATCCTGGAATTCGACAAATACAATGGTAGAGGCTGCATAATCAACCACCTCAAGGCCTATTGCGGAGACCTCGCCTAGCTCCAAGCTGATGAGAGATTGCTCATCCGCCTGTTCTAGAAGAGTCTTACGGGGCCCACGTTGAAGTGGTTCACTTCCCTCTACATGGCCACCATTAAGACTTGGGAAGACCTTGTCCAGGCGTTCCTCGAACAGTATTCCTTTAATCTTGACTTTGTCCCAAAGCGAGAGGACTTAGTCGCTCTTAAGCAGAGGCCCCAAGAAACATTTGGGGAGTATGTTGGACGTTGGCGGTCCTTGGCTTCGCAGGTCAAAGATAGACCCTCCGAAGAGGAGTCTATTGAAATCATGATCCGAGGAGCACAGCTAGCAGTCGGGGCTCTACTTAGCATTCAACCAGTCACCACTTTATCTACATTGCTCTAGGCGGGCGCCCGTGTTGAGAGCTCACTACGCGACGGTAGTTTTCCAGCACTCTCTGCATTTGCCAACAAGGCACTTCCTCACATAGTGGCGCTAGTAGCAGCAACAATAACAACAACAATAATGCCAATCCACCTAGGAGGTGGGATCCCTCCAAGAACACAGTTTCCTATATTAGATCCCTTGCTGCTCCAGTAAATGTCTACCTGCCCCCGCAACGCCAAGTAGTATATGCACCCACACCTACACCTAGAGCACCGCATGCATCGCACATTACCCCCACTGCCACACCAGTTTACCCTGCCCCACCGGCCAGGATGCGCCCACCGTTGGCGTATCCATAGCCGAAGCGACAACGCCGTGACAGCCACCACTATACCCCATTAGTGGAGCCGTTGAGCATGGTATTCCCCAATGTCGCATCCCTTTTGAGGCTGCCTGAGGTGTGCCCACCTCCTAATCGGCTTCCAGCCTGGTGTAATGCGAACGCGTTCTGCAATTTCCATCGGGTAGCAGGTCACTCGACAGATAATTATCTAACACTCAGGGACGCTGTCCAGGACTTGATTGACCAGAAGGTCATCGTGATTAGCACTCAGGGAGTCAATTTTGTTAATCACCACCAGTAGCCGCACCCGCACCAGTAGCCGCACAAGCACCACCAGCACACCCTAATATAGTTAATCAACCTCTGCCACAGCATTCAGCCTTGGGAGCATCATGTTCCTCAGGAGTCAATTTTGTTTCTTCTTCTGAGTCTATTTCACCCCCATCCTTCCAACCGATTTGATTCATGATGAGTCGTCCCGTTTTCCCCACCAGTTGTATCGCTCTTTCCTCAGCGGTTCCGAGGAATCTATTGATATGATCGTCCTATTGTCGAGTCAGAGTACACCATGGCACCACTTATCATATACTCCCAGCCACCAACCCCGATTTGTTTATCAGCCTGGCCCTAGTCTAGGCCGAGTCACCCATCCTATCCTCAGACCCACCAATATCCTCAGACCTACTAGTATCCTCAGACTTACCCTCATGCTTACCCACATTCCTCTTCCACGCCTGTATAGTTAATCGCCTGCCCCCCGGTTGTTGTGACTCTTACCCACGACACGCATCGTGTCCCTTACAACTATGCCACAGGAATGTGCGCAAAGGTGACATGATCAGGTAGAGTACACAAACCCCCAGCACCAAGGCATATTTCCTCACATAGAACCCTAACCGGTCACAAGCCCAGTCTAGATCACCAGCACCCGTAGCGCCGACCCCTGTCCAATTACAGGCACACTCCCCACAATTGCCTATGCCCAGAGTAGCCCCACCTGTTCCTACCATTAGCAGCCAACCCTTAGCTGATATAACTGGACAGCTTAAGAAGGTCAAAGCCAATATCGCTATTTGGGACCTGATCCACACGTCGGTAGAGCACAGAGAAGCCTTCCTCAGAGTCTTCCAAGCTGCCCGTGTATCCTCAACCATAGAGCCAGCTATGCTAGAGAGCATGGTAGGAATGATAGCGGCGCCACAAGTTATCTCCTTCTCTAGTCTAGGGTTACCTCCATCTGGCACTAACCATAATTCCCCCTTGTTCATCACCGCACAGTATTGGAGCTTTCGCGTCCTTCTCACGTTGGTAGACATTGGAGCAGGCTTAAATGTTTGCCCCTTGCGTACGGCAAGTGCAATTGGATTCAAGTCCAAGGACATTACACCAGCCGTGAAAGGGATGACAACATTCGATAATACGCATCATGATGCACTTGAGATCTTAATCATTCCCTTGACCATAGGCCCTGCTCGCTTCAACGTAGAATTCTATGTCGTAGATATTGAACTATCTTTCAACCTTTTGCTTGGACGCCCTTGGCTTCACAAGCATCAGATCATTCCCTCAACCCTCCATCGTATGACTAAGTTCTGCTGGGACGACAATGTCGTTGTTGTCATGGTAAAAGATATGGAGAAGGTTGAGTCAGTCTCTGCAGTAGCCCCCTAGACCATCCATTTCGAACCAAAACCTTCTGATGTTCTTTATCGGGTTAACCGATTTGAGTTGGTTAATTTCATTCCTCCTTTTGAGCACGCCGGCCATTTGGCCACTTGCGGTAACCCCCGTTTGATGGTTGATAATTTGTGTCGCAAGTGGGGATATGAGAAAGGATCGCCTCTTGGGCGTCATGGCCAAGGAATCGCCGAGCCGATCGAGGCGGAGGAATGGACAGAGCGCGAAGGCTTGGGGTATGAATGTCAGAATCAGAGAAGGAGATTGTTGTGTTTTGGTAAGTCCTCCAAAATGTTTATTCCACGGAATTTAGCAAACTTCACCAGTGCAGGCATCTTGGATCCAAATCAATGCTTGTACACAGTGTCAGTGTCACAGCCGTCAGTTTGGGTTTATCCGGAAGAATCATATATAGAAAATGGCCTACCAGAGACAGAGCAGGGCCTTGAGTAGGTCAGCGAGCAGTCAGAAATATTTAGCATTTTTAGTGTCAGAACTGTCAGTAGTCGGTCAAGCAGTAGTGTTGGAAGATTCAGTCCAGAAGGCAGACTCAGGGAGTGGCCTGGAAGATGATGTAATTGGAGATCTGGACGTTTTATTCGTAGAACAGCTAGATGTGCTCGCAGAAGATTTGGCAGAGCACGACCGAGTTAGGAAAGGAAAGGTAGTCATTTCACCACCACTGGAATCACCGGTATCACCCCACGACCAGGCTTCAATCATGGTCCTTCATGAGACAGAGAAGAAGTATGCTAGACCAATGGAGTTAATCTCCTGTCAGTCGGGAGGCGGGTCTAGTTGGTATTGGCAATTTAAACGTCACCTTGAGGGTGAAGGTAAAAAAAAAACAATATGAGTTAAGTGCAGATAGGACAGGCGACAGTAGTCTCACCAGTTTGCAGCAGGACAACTGGCAACATGCAGAATCCTTTGTGAATAGTAGAGAAAATACACAAAAATAAAAAAAATCGAGAAAACCCAAAAAAATTTGAAAAATCAAAAAATGTGAATAGAGAGGCATCAACTTCAAAAGCTGGGATCCCCAGGTCCACAGATGGTTCAGACAGGCAGGCAGAAGAGGTTGCACCGTGCCGTCACAAGAATACGAAAGTCACTGTGATGTCATAAAGCACCATCAGGGTGCGGAATCAGAGGAAGTCCTTTCTGTCAACATCACCGATCTGACCTTTGAGCAAGAAATCCTATCAAAACTTATTCCCTATTAAGAGGAAGATGAAGCAGACAATGATGAGCCATTGTAGTTCCAATTTCATGATAATGACCCAGAAGGGCCAAATCTTCATGTAGAAGAGGAGACGGAGCTTGTCAATATTGGCACGGCAGAAGATGTTAAAGAAACACGCATTAGTGTCAAATTGTCACTACAAGCAAAGGTAGAGTTTATAGCTTTCTTGAAAGAATATGTAAATGTCTTTGCATGGAGCTACGATGACATGGTTGGTTTAGACGTTGAGGTGGTAGTTCACACATTACCACTAATACCAAATTCAGAGGTAGTAAAGCAGAAGCTTCGCAGAAGGCGACCACAGTGGCTCCTGAAGCTTAAGGAGGAAATCATGAAGCAGCATAAAGTCAATTTCCTTAAGGTTGTGTTGTACCCTGAGTGGCTCGCCAATGTGGTGCCTGTAACGAAGAAGGATGGGCGGGTTCGCATGTGCATTGACTATCAAGACCTCAACAAAGAGAGCCCCAAAGATGATTTCCTGCTCTCCCCACATAGATATTCTGGTGGACAACACCGCAGGGCTTAAAATGTTGTCATTTATGGACGGGTTTTCAGGATATAATTAGATTAGAATGGCCGAAGAAGATATGGAGAAGACGTCTTTCATTACCCCATGAGGAGTCTTCTGTTATAAAGTAATGCCATTCGGACTAAAGAATGCAGGGGCAACATACCAGAGGGCCATGACAGCATTATTCCATGATCTTATGCACCAAGAGGTTGAGGTGTATGTGGATGATATGATTGCCAAATCGAAAGAGCCTAAGGATCATCTCTCCTGTTTGAAGAAATTGTTTGACCGTCTGAGGAGGTATAAGCTTCGTCTCAACCCCAACAAATGTGTATTCGGGGTATCTTCTGGGAAGCTTCTGGGTTACATTATCAGTCAGAGAGGAATTGAAGTGGACCCTCACAGGGCCAGAGCCATCATTGATATGCCTCCCCCTACCACTAAGAAGGAAATTCACGGATTGTTCGGGTCACTGCAGTACATCAGCCAGTTCATTGCACAACTTACACCTATATGTGAACCAATATTCAAGCTCCTGAGGAAGAATGCCCAAACGCACTGGAATGATGAATGTCAAGCGGCCTTTGACAAGATCAAGCAGTTTTTGGCAAAACCTCCAGTGTTAGTTCCTCCCATGCCCAGACGATCTTTGTTATTGTATCTCTCAACAACGCAGTATTCTATGGGCGCAGTCCTGGGACAACACGATGAATCAGAGCGTAAAGAGAGGGCTATTTACTACCTCAGTAAGAAGTTTAGCAACTGTGAAGTCAAATACAGCCCCATAGAGAAATTCTGCTTATCTTTGGTGTGGGCCGCTCAGCGCCTCAGGCATTATATGATGGCATACCCAGTCTTGCTATTATGTCGGCATGATCCTATCAAGTATTTATTTCAGAAGCTAGCTTTGGTGGGCAGATGTGTGAAATGGCAGGTGATGCTGTCGCAATACGATATCATGTTTGTCACACAGAAGTCCATGAAAGGACAAGCGATGGCAGATCATTTGGCCGACCTACCCTTGCCAGAATATCAACTGCTGCAGACACAATTCCCAAACGAAGATATCTTATTTCCCATGGGCGACGAAGAATCAGAAGTTCCTCAAGACAAGCATCAATGGTGTCTGTATTTTGACGGTGCAGTCAATAAAAGAGGAAGAGGCATTGGTGCAGTTATGGCAACGCTGCAAGGATAGCTAATCCCCTTTGCGAGGAAACTGACATTTGAATGCACTAATAACGAAGCTGAATACGAGGCATGTAGTCTAGGATTACATGTGGAAAAAGACCAGGGTGTCCGAGAACTCCAAGTATATGGAGACGCAATGTTGGTCATTTCACAAATTAATGGTGACTGGAAAACAAAGGACCAAAAACTTGTGTTATATCATGAGCATTTCCTGAAGCTGATTGATGAGTTCAATAATGTCAAGTTTTCCTTCATGAGTCGAGCCAAGAATGTGTACGCAGACGCTTTAGCTACCCTGGCATCATGGTTATCTCTCTTAGAGGCATAGGCTATGGATATCTCAGTCACTTGTGTAGAGCAGCCAGTACATTGCATGCATATTCAGGAAGCACCACTAGTAGATGAATTACCTTGGTATAATGATATCAAAATTTTCTTGGAATCTTGCAGTTTCCCTTCTGGCATTTCCGCAACAGATAAGAAGACTTTGCTACGGTTGGCCTCCAAATATGTGCTCAGGGCAGGGCAGCTTTACAGAAGATCTTATAATCAAATGCTTCTTAGGTGCATGGACAAGAAAGAGGCAGATATGCTAATGTTAAAAGTTCACACAGGCACTTGCGGTCCACATATGAATGGAATTCTCTTAGCCAAGAAGATTATGCTGCAGGGATATTTTTGGTCCACCATGGAAACGAATTGTTGCCGATTTGTGAGAAGATGCCACAACTGCCAAATACATGGCAACTTTATACATGCTCCTCCACAACAGTTACATAGCAAGTCATCACCTTGGCCTTTTTCCACTTGGGGAATTGATGTTATCGGGGCCATTCATCCAACTGCATCCAAGGGACATCGTTACATTCTTGTGGCCATTGATTATTTTACAAAGTGGGTCGAGGCGGCATCATATAAGACAGTAACAGCGGTAGTCACAGAAAAATTTATCAAGAATAATATTGTCGCCAAATATGGGGTTCCACATGCCATCATATCAGATAATGGGACCAATTTCATAGCAAGGAGAGTTAAGGATTATCTTCAGAATTACAAGATCAAGCATCACAAATCCTCTCCTTATCGACCCCAGATGAATGGAGCAGTGGAGTCAGCCAATAAAAATCTGATAAAGATCTTGAAAAAGATGGCTGAGACCCACAAAGACTGGCATGAGAAGCTGCCTTTTGCACTATGGGCTTATAGGACCTCGGTCCAGACATCGACGGGAGCAACACTGTATTCTTTGGTATATGGTATGGAGGCGGCCCTTCCTTTCGAAGTAGAGATTCTATCATTGAGGATTTTGAAGGAAGCAGAATTAGATGAGGCAGAATGGATTCAAGATCGCTGTGTTCAGTTGGACTTGATTGATGAACGCAGATTGCAAGCCTTACACCATGCCCAATGCTACTAGAAGCGAGTGGCCCGAGCATATCAGAAGAAGGTCCGACCTAGAAGTCTTAAGCTAGGCGATTTGGTTTTGCACGCCATTCATTTGCCCGATGCCCGAGGAAAATTCAGGCCCAATTGGCGTGGACCATTCATAGTAAAAGAGGTCCTGTCTGGAGGTGCAATCATTCTTGAAGACATGGATCGTGGGGCGCAATTAGAGCTTGTTAACGCTTCCTATCTAAAAAAGTATTATCAATGATCCCCAGTCAATCTCGAGCCTTGCACTGTGAACCCTGCATCTCTATATTCTTTCGTATTCGCATGTTAGTATTTTAGGCTAATGCATCCCAACATAACATAAATCATATTCTATGCACTGTACTTTCCTTCTATATGCATCATAATTAAGCATCATCATTGCCCGATGAGGAAATTCGGAAGGCTAGCCTGATTAGGAAGAATTTTGATCCTCCTAACGTGCTACTACCCATGTGACTTAGGGGGCGAAAGAGTGATTGTTCACGGAACATGGACAAAATGCACAGATTCCCAAGGGGCCTACACCTCCTGAGGGAGAAAAATGATAGGTCGTGAGTGAGGGGGAGTAATAAAGAAAAATACAGTCTTCGGAGCACAAAAGAAATAAGAAGACAGAAGTTGTTGAAAGAAGTCAGCTCCAACGAGAGAGGTATATAGGACGACACTATTCCTATCACTTGGAGAGGAGTTGAAGCATACACCAACAAAGCTTACATTTAAAAAGGGACTAGCCACCCCTTTAGCCAAAAGAAAAAGCAGCCACCCTCTCAGCTTAGGTGTTTATTACCTCCAAGTAGGGGTAGGGTCAGCTAATATGCCTTTGAGGGAGTAAAAGAAATGTGAATTATTAAAAGAGTAGGTGTAGGGCCCTAGGAAGTTGGCACGGAGTCCGTGATATCGAAAGGAGAGCTACAGACAAACCTAAGTGTCGAGGTTAGTGTCACGTGAGTTGAGGATATTTTCACTTCTTATAGCAGGCAATACAGGCTTTCCTGGTGTTGAGGGCACCAATGTCTATAAACCTCTGCATTGTGCATTTAGTTTTATAAATCACGTATTTTTGGATCATTTTGCAAGGCATTTGCGCATATTCCGACCAGGGGCATGCCAACTGCCTTTCTGAGTTGCAATATTGGCAAAAGGGAGTTCTGACTAGGGACATGTTAATCACTCTTTCGATTGAGGTCCATGACTAGGGGCATGCCAACTACCATACTACATCAATCAATGGGACAGTGCTATAAGAAATGTGTGGGCAAGCGCAAGCAATACAAAAGTCAGGATGACACAATGCACAAGCAAATTTCTCATTTTATTACAGCTCATCAGTTATACAAGATTTGCTCATTCGACAATAGTGGACCAGATGATTTCAGTCGACTCTTGGTCTTTTTGAGCTGCCAGCCTCTGTAAAGCAAGTGCCACTAGGAAGAATTTCGCTTATGGGCCATATTTCTCGTATTTCAGCTTCATACTCTACTGTACAGTTTGAACCCTCAGTAATGGCAAGATCAGAGGATTGAATACCGACATGCGTCATGTGGCTAGTTCTGAGGTTGTCACATCAGAGTCAAGAATATATCTCTTGTAGCAATCAAGGATGGGGCTTTGCTCAATTGAATCCTGGCAAAAGCCAAATTGGCGAAGAACACGGACAGGATGGTATTCCACGCCGCCCACTAGCCCTGGAAGGACAACAAGTCGCATATCCCTATCATTGAAGAAGATAGTAAAGGACTTTGGGGCTGAGAACAGAATGCGCCAAACTACAGTGTCCTTCATGAGATTCCGCAGTCTGCTGCACAACTCATAAATGCTTGGAAGGGTCCGTGATTGGTTGGTACGGCTATAGGATTCAAATGCAGAATGTTGAGGGCGTAGGACTTCCACTCCCATGTGAGCAGCAAACCAGACCTGGCAGAGGAAAGCAGAGCATGATTAAATGGATAAATCAGCATTGCAGGATATTGAAGTAACATTGTTTACTCACTTGAACTAGTGCACCGCAACCATAGAAATGCCTGGAATGTTTCAGTGCTCGATCCAAGCCAATGTAAGTCTCCGCCATAAGAATAGGGGCAAGATCATTCTGGCGGGTGATCATTGCCAATGCTATTTCTGCCACCTCAATAGCAATAGTCATCCGGTCATGGCTAAAAATGAGCTCACCAATGAAGCGTACCACGTAGCCATGGAGCCACAAGCTACCCAAGGAAGAACGAGTGCTGATAACCTTGTCAAAATAGTCCAAGCGTAGCATGGTAGCCGATCCATCCTTGCAAATAAGGCTTTTCTCGCAAGCACTTCGAGTCAAACCGGTCAGTTGGCTCAGGACCGAAGCATAGCTATTGTGGCGCATAAAGACAGGCGGAGACATGTATGGTGACAGGCTGCATATTCGTCTGACTTCTTCCAAGGTCAGAGTTAGTTCCGTCTTCCCAAAGCGAAATACATGGAAAGCCGGTTTCCAGAATCTAGCTACAGCACATAGCAAATGCCAGTTCACTTCCACCTTAGCAATTGTTATGTCCAAAGGAGCCCAAGCACAGCGGATTCAAATAGGTTTGGCACGTGTAGAAGGGAAGAAAAAGAGAAGAACTTGCTGTAAAAACTCAGCAACACCCTAGTCGTCCACCTAGGGTTTCCATGCACATCCAAAATAGCAATCCACACACAAACAAAGCTTTTACGTGGTCCCCCAAAGGTGGGTATGTCCATGGGTGTCTCTCCTCTTGTTGCTTACTAACTTCAAATGGTGGAGTACAAAGAGAGGAGGAAGGAGGAAGAAGGGATGGCCGTTCCTAGGGCTTGAAAGGCCTCCACACGAAAATCCTCCTTTTGTCTTACAAAAGAGCCAACCCTAATTAGAGCATTTGGATGGCCTTATATAGTGGCTAATCATCCATGACAAAAATGCCCTTACAAATATATAAGATTCAAGACACATTTTCCTTGGTTTCACCATGCTCAGGACTACATGGCAGCATCAAGGGTAGCTCCACTTGATCAGGTGTGGAGTGATGCAACTCTGGTGATTCTTCCAATGCTGATTTATCTGTAGTTTGCAACATAGATTTTTCATCAAAAGTAACATCACGACT
>JAMKQA010026377.1:0-14186 GCA_024699735.1 Posidonia australis
TAGAGAATTTTACTTTTTAATATTTCTATAACCAATTTTAACAATAATCAGAAATGATAAGTAATTTGATTTACGAAATTCTACTTATCATGCACAACTGAATTTAAAACACAAGAAGGGGATGAAAGTAATTGATAAACACAATTGATTTATAGTGGTTCGGCAACCCCGCCTAGTCCACTCCTCAAGACTTTCTTGAGATTTTTCCCTTATTCTTAAATGAAGGAGAACTTACTTGTTGGTAGTTCCACCAACTCCTCTCTTGCCCTTTCCACTTCTCTACACCCTAAGAAACTAGAGCCCTTTCTTTGAAGCTTTACAATAGAGATCTTTTCTCACAAGGCTTGATTACAACACTTTGCTTACAGAATGCTTGTGAGGAGAGTAAATGACTAAAGGAAATGATGAATTACAAGTATTCAATGTGTGTCCTTAAGGAGGCATAAATGAGTTGTATTTATAGCCACATGACCTTCATCGATTGTGTCTAACGACCACAATAACGGTCACAAATTGCTAGTCCTTCGGTATGCCGTTTTGTCCTTCAGTGTGCCGTTTTGTCCTTCAGTCTGCATTTTACGGTTAATTCGGTATGCCGTTTTTATTTCGGTATACCGATTTCTCCTGAAACAGTATGCCGTTTTCCATCGGTATGTCGTTTCTACATCTTTCTTTGATTCCTCAGCTCTTCGGAATTCCGACGCATGTTCCGTTTTCTTCTGATTCGGTATGCCGTTTTTTCTTTGGTATGCCGATTTGCTTTCCCTCTTCATGGAATCGGAAGGTCAATGAGTGTATCGTTTCTTCTTACGCATGTTCCATTTTTCCCTGACTCGGTATGCCGTTTCTCTTACGGTATGCCGTTTTTGTCTGAACGGTATGCCGAAATCTCTTCGGTATGCCGTTTTTAATATGAACTGAGAATCTTAAAGAATATATGATTTTTGTCCTTAACAGCTTTAATCCTTTTTCTAAGTATAAGTTTACAATAATTAATTACATTTGTGTGTAATCATCAAAATAACCAAAGATATTTCTAACACATCCACCAACGAACCACACCAGCAACTCATAGCCACACCACCCAACAACCATCTCCTCCCTCCTCCACACCAGCCTACACCACCAGACCTCCACCACAACCACATGAATCCATGAGCCAACCAAAGCCAACAGCCCTCACGTCCCTAGGCTCAGCTCCTCCTCAACCCGAGCCAACACCTCACCCTTCCTCCGTCCTCCTCCCTGGTCGCCCTTTCAGCCACCCCTCTCCACAACCTCTCCACCGACAGCTGGAACCAACAACCCACCACCACCGCATGACCACCCTACAACCACTGATTGCCGGAATCACCCGCGCCCGCTAGACCCCATGAGCCGCCGGCCATCCAAGCAAGAAGCAAACAAAGGAATGCAAGCTCAAGCAAAAAATGCAAAAAAGAGGAGATCAAGGGAGTTACCTCCGCCGGCGAGCCTCTGTCCAACCAATCCTGAAGGGTGCAGTCCATGCCGCCGTCGATCAACACTTCCGCCACACCTAGCCTCTGCCGCACCACATCGACGGACCGGACCACCGCACCGATCGCGAGCACTTCGCCGCCTTACCAACATGAGCACCACCGCCGCCTTGAAGAGATGAGAGGGATAGAATGGGGCTTTCCTTGAGGAGAAGAAATGAAGAGAAGAGAGGGAGAAGAAGGGCGCTTTGTTTGGAGGAAGAGAAGAAATAAAGAGGAAGAAGAAGAGGCACGCGTTTTAAGGATGGATTAAATGAAGAGAAAAATAAATGTGAATAAGTAAGTATGTTGCTTTTGAAAGAAAAGGAAATCAAATAAATAAAGACAAAACAGTGAAGAAGAGCCATGCAGCATAAGCTCAACTGAAATCCCAAGAAGCAGGAAGAAATACAGAATGTGCCTTGGCAGTTATGACAGTTATCTAGTGGGACCCTCTTGTAAATAATTTAATAGTCGAGGTTCAAAACGCAAAATGGCAGTGAAAATTGTGTTTCAGCCCCTAGCACTTCACATCTTGCACTTCAAGAGCAGAATATACAGTGTCAAGAAAAGCCAGCACATGGTCCACGAAAATGCACCAGATGGGGTAATTTGCAGAAAACCCCCTACATTTCTTAAATTTGCAGAATAGTCCACAAAGGATGTGGGAAGTTTTTTTTGAAGCAGACATTTGTTGATATTCAGCAGGATATCAAATATCTCAGCACAGTGGCAATACAACAATCGGAAGGTTGTCATGTTGGGAAATTTGCAATAAAACCCATAAGTTTTGGGAAATTGCATATAGGTCCCTACTCTTTGCAAACTTCGCAACAATGCCACATTAAATCGAAAGCTCCAGCAAGGTTCCTTCAGAGGAGATTGTACATGCATCTCAGCAAAAACGCCAGTTTCTCTACCACAACATCAGCAGCAAGCACATTTACAGTTCTGCCTTTCGGAGCACAATTGCAGCCAATTACCTTCCTAGCGGACAAACCAGGGATTATCACTTTTCGTTTTTTCCGGATTCTCCCTCCAGACGGATGAGATCCTTTGACCTTTTGACCATGAGTTCAAGGTCTTCCCCTTCCTTGGATCTTCGCAGGCACGAAATCCAGCGGTTGACATTTTGACCAGGCGGTCAAGGTCTTCCCCTTCCATGGATCTTCGCAGGCACGAAATCTAGCAGTTGACCTTTTGACCAGGCAGTCATGGTCCCCTTCCTTAAATTTTCGCGGGCGCGAAATCCAGCTGTTGACTTTTTTGACTGGGCGGTCAAGGTCATTTTTTCTTCCTTAAATTTTCACTGGTGCGAAATCCAGCTGTTGACCTTTTGACCGGGCGATCAAAGGCATATCCATTTCCTTGGATTTTCGCAAGCGCGAAAACCAGCTGTTTGACCTATTGACCGGGCGGTCAAAGTCCTTATCCCTTTTCTTTTTGGATTTTTGCGGGCACAAGATCCTTTTTCTCGACTTTTGACCGGGCGGTCGAGGTCCATATTCTTTCCCCTGGATTTTCACGAGCGTAAAATCCAACTGTTCAACCTTTTGACCGGGCGATCGAGGTCCTTATCCTGTTCCTTGGATTTCCACAGGTGCGAAAACCTTTTGCTTGACCTTTGACCGAGCGGTCAAGGTTCTTTTCCTTTCCCTTGGATTTTCGTATGCGCGAAATCCCTTTTCTTACCCTCGATCCGTGCGGACAGGGTTCTCTTTCTTGTTTGACAAATAGTATGTTTGTCACGCCCTTTTTATTTGGACTGGTATCCCCAACTACTCGGTTAACAACTGTCATACTGTCTGACGACCGGGTTGAAGAGACTTAAATGCCTTGTCATATCCCGCCTCTTCAGGTTGATAACCTTAATAATACGACTGATGAGTCCGACAACTAATCATTTTCCTGCCAGTGGTTCCCTCTGTGCGTAGATTTTTTTTTATTTTCGCCATTTTACTTCAGCATTAGCATCAGCATTGCATCGCCTTACAAGCACTCATTACTCGTATTATCAATGTTAGCATCAAGCATCGGCTCTTGCATTTGCATCTTGCATTGGCATCACGCATTTCCAGCATTTAGATCAACAGTCGCATGCATTTTGCATTTTCATTTGGTAACAAGTCATAACTTTCGGTGCATCCATCGGATAAGTGCCATAATGCCTACAGCAAACACCATTCCTCTGCAACCTCAGAATGGGGGTATCATGTCAACCCTGAGCACCGATCTCGGTTCCCTCCGTCCCTCGACCTCGCTCAGGGAGGGGCATCTATAGACACCCCGATTTTAAGGTGGCTCATAGGTAAACTCTTCAGATGTTGCTTTGGATGCGGGAAGCTCAACCACTTTTGAAACCAACTCAACCTTTTAACTAGCCAGAGATCTTCGCACAAATCGACCCCAAGCCTATGGCCAAATTAGCAATTCAGGTAGCTAGTGAAGAGCACCAATGTGGAGCACCTGATTGGAGCACCGAGCAGGAGCACTATAGTGGCACACCTAGCTGGAGCACCAAGGTGGCGCACCTATCTGGAGCACCATCCTAGTGCACCAAGCTAGCGCACAACCACTTTTCAGAGTGTTGACTATTGACTTTCCATCTCCCGTGCTTGTAACCCTCGCCAGCGGATATTCCCTACAAATCTACCCCAGGCTCTTCGTTTGCGAGGCTGTCTGCATCCCATGGGAGTTACCCTTGTGGAGCTCTATAAAAGGACCCCCATTGGCAATCATTTGGCACACTTGGTTAATCTTGAGCAAGCTATCCACTTACTCTAGCAAGTCTCTCTCGTTTTCTGGAGAATATCTTGGCCTTCTAGAGCATCTCCAGCCCCCTCCAAAGCAATAAGGTAGTATTATCTTGAGTTTTCTATGAAGGAACACCTTGGGCAAGGTAAGTTCATCTCCTTTCTTTTACTTTTAATCCTAGTTCGTGCACTGAATAAAGCATGTCATGAACTTCATAGATAATCTGATTTTATGCTGCAAACTTGTCTTTCATCTCTGTTTCTTTCATATAGAGAATCATGATTCATGCACTCATATGCTAGGAAATTAGCAGCCAATATGCCTTCTATGTGTTTACCATTTGCATAAGATTATTGACCTTATTAACTCATACAAATTCTTTAGAATCCTAAGCATGTATGCAGTCATCAACCAATGATTTAGCATGATTTGAAACTAGTGATAAAAGACTTGCATTTGTTTGTGTCTCATCATGTTTCAATCTCTTATCGTATGTATAACTGATCTGGGTTAAGGAAAAAATCATTGATCTTTGAGATCTGAACTAGATTCTGAATCAGAATGTAGTCTGATTCAGGGTTTCTGGGGAGAACTACTCTGGCACACCAAAGTGGCACACTAGAGTGGCGCACCATACCAGAGCACCATTCTGGTGCACTAGTCTAGTCAGAGAGTAAATCACCCTGTTTGCATCATAATCTGCATGGTTTCCCGGATGTTTTTGACTCTAATTTTCCTGGTGTTGATTCTCTGATATTATATGTCTTTGCATGCATGTTTTCAGCTTAAGATGATATTGTTTTTAAGACTTTTGCACATTGCATATTTGTCTCATCGCTGAAATCTGGTAGGCTGATTGCCCCATGAACTCCTATATGGAGATTCTTATGCATCAGTCCATGATCCAGATAGTATGGCTGATTCTTGTTGTCTTTATTTAGCATAAAAAGGGTGTGATCTTGTGTGAGGCATATCGCCTTTGAGCACAAGATCCATGTTATCTTTTCATGCTTGGATTTTCATAGATATTTAAGTTGCATTTTTGAGTTTGCAAGGACTTTGCATTGTATGATATTCTGGAATCCATCACATTACATGATATTGCATTGCATGACATTCTGATCTTTCCCTGGCACATTTTCTTGCACCATGTGGAGCACATAGGTGGCGCACCATACTGGCGCCAGCCTGTTTTCAAGTGGCACACAACAGCTTTTCGCATGGTTTTTTAGCATGTTTTCCCGTATGAAGTTGCTTTTGGTTTTCTCTGCTTGTCTTCCTCGAAATATCAGGAAGACCCTATTCTATTTTTAGCCCTACCCATGCATGATAGATCATGTTTTGCATAGAGTAAAGCAAGGATGAAAATCACTTGAAGTTATTAGATCTTTGATCTTATTTATGCAATATCCTTGCGTTAATGCTTGACTCGTGATACGAGTGATCCTTCTGAGCATTAGGACACACCCCACATCCCATGCACTCCTATTTAGCATAAGACACCACTCATTTAGCATGGCATTGCATATTACCCTCACGCGTACAGAAAAGGCTGAAAAGTCGATTAGAAAACAAGACCTTTTCTATATAAGTAAACAAGAAACCCATTAGAAAGATCGATTTTTCGGGCGCACGAGGGTGTCTAATACCTTCCTCGTGCGTAACAGGGATCCTTGCCCATTTTTGGTTTATGAAGACCATTTCCATTGGCTTTATTGCATGGTTCGAATGTTTTAAGCGGTTTTCCTCGTCTTCAGTTTTTAAATAGACTAGGTGGCGACTTCTGCATTTTATTAGTATTTTTATTATTTTTGCCGTGACTTTGCCGACTCTCACGCATTTGGCCTTTCGCGCCAATCCTGAGGCTATCACTGGCATGGTTACACAATTTCCAACCATTATCAATGTAGTGACAAGTAAGAGCAAAGTAAGACTTATTTTGAATCGATGTCCACATGTTACTTGTAAGGCTAACACAATAAGGAAGGACATCAAGGACTGCATACAACTTCTCTTTCTCCTCCTCAAACATTTTCAAGCAATCCTTCTTAATTGTTTTGCGAGTGACCATTTAACAAAGAGGTTGAAGATTTTTACTATATTCTCTAAATCCAGAATGATCCACAATTGAGAAAGGATACTCATGAAGAATGATCATATGAGCAAGCTCCCTCCTACTTCTTTCTTGGTCAAATTTGGAAGCCTTTATATCCATTGACCCATCCATTTTCTTATCTCCCATGCTTAACAACATTTGGTTAATGCTTTCCTTTTTAGTGGCAAAAACATATGGATGTTTGAGTGCAAATGTTTCTTTAAATGACTAGTCCCAGCATTTGCTTTTCCAGTTATATTCTTGTTGCAATAGTTACATTTAGCTAAGCCTTCATCACAAATATAAATGAAGTGATTCCAAACATCTGAGGTATGTTTTCTTTTTTTCCCAGAATTTTCAGAAGATGGTTCTTCTATCATTACAGGAGAAACATTTGACTGAGTATTCACATCATCGACATTGACATCAGAGATTGTCTACATAAGAAAAAAAAAAGACATTCAAATTCAATTTAACATGCAAATAATTATTTTATTGATTCAATGAAATCAACTGAATAGGCATTCAACAAAATCAGTTGGCAAAAAAAAAACATTCAACTGAATTATAAACATATCTAGCAAAAAAAATCATTCAATTGAATTGTAAACATATCTCTTCAACTGAATACACATTTAGCAAAGAATAGGAAAGGAGGAAAATAAATTGAATAGACAAGTATGATCAGAGATTCAGAGGAAAATTATATGAATCATAAACATAATTTAGAAAACAAAAAAAAATATTGAATCATAAACACAATTAAACTTTACGGAATCATAAACAAAATTCAAGATTTCATGAAAAACAAATGAAAAACCTAAAAGAGGAAGAGGTGGTTGAGTGGCTCCGTCCTCCGTGTGTTGTCTGCTATCTATCGCCGGCCTGGAAGAGGAAGAGATGGCTCCTTGTGCAGTCTGTCACTGGCCTAGAAGAGGAGACTCCGTGGGCCTGTGGCTGTCAAGCACTCGAGCTGGGGGGAGGGGGGAGGTGGAGGTCCTCGAGGAGGGAGAGGGGACAGTTGGACAGATCTGAGGATAGATCTGACGTGGAGGAGGGAGAGGGGACCGATCTGAGGGCACAGATCTGAGGTGGAGGAGGGAGAGGGGACGAATCTGAGGGAGGATCAGACTCTGGAGCCTGGAGGAAGGGGAAATGGCTGCCGACCGGTGTAGGGGGACCGTCGAACCGGGTAATGGACGAGGGAAAGGGCTGAGGGGACGAATCTGAGGTGGAGGAGGGAGAGGGGACAGATCTGAGAGAGGATCGGACTCTGGAGCCTGAAGGACGGGGAAATGGTCGTCGACCGGTGTAGGGGGACCACTGGACAGGGAGATGGAGGAGGGAGGTAGAGCCATAGAGGAAGAAGAGGGGAGGTGGAGTGTTATGGTAGAGTGGGCAAGTTGCAAAGGCTGGAGAGAAAAGAGAGTAGGGTTTCGTTGGAGAATGAGAGAATTAAAAAATGAGAAGTGAATAACAGATATTATATACATATATCATATATATATCAGGTCCACGGGTCCATGGGTCCACAGGTCTAGGTCTTTTTAGATCCAGACCCGACCCAGTAAGTGAGCGGGTCTAACGGGTTCGAGTCCACGGGTCTATGGGTCTTATTTTTAGGACCCAGACCCATACTTTGCTGGTTCAGACCCACGGATCCTAGGCCTAGACCCGACCCATTGCCAATCCTAATGGCAGGGGAAGGCTCGTCGGCGCCCCTGCAGGCCTTGCGTGTCGGCAGAAGCGGCACAGGGCGTGGGCGGGTGGTGACAGGGCGTGGGAAGGCTGGGTGTTGTCAGGCACTCCGAGAGACAAGTCGATATTTCGTGCATGACATCGCTCGTACGAGGTACGAGGTCGTACAACGAAAGCGACCATCAGGCAGCGCTCGTAGTGCCGCCCTGGCCTTGACGCGTGCTTGGGCCGCGCATGTCATTGGGCCAAAGCACACGAGCTGGGTTTCAAGTGCTGGGCTTAGTTGGATGAGTGGAGTTAAGGGTAATTAGGGGTTTCTGTGTTGGTTTAGGTTCAAGGGTTTGGTTGGGGAATTAGGGTAAATCCGGGTCAGCCGTCCAATTATGCTCTCCGCCGGATTCGTCTGCCAATATTGACCAGAAACCAAGGTGTCTACAGTCTCCAACACTATTCTCAAGTGCATTGGATGAGTTTCTGCATTCGAAGAATAAACCAGCACATTGTCAACGAATACCACCACAAACTGATCCAAATAAGGCCTGAATACTTGGCTTATCAAGTCCATGAATGCCACTAGTGCGTTTGTCAATCGAAAGGCATGACCAAGAATTCGTAGTGGCCATACCTAGTACGGATGTTGTCTTTTGGACATCCGACTCTCGAATTCGCAACTGATGATAGCCTGACCTCAAGTCGATTTTTGAAAAGACTGAGGCTCCCTGAAGCTGGTCAAATAGATCATCTATTCTAGGCAGAGGATATTTGTTCTTTACTGTCACCTGATTTAGCATTCAGTAGTCTATACAGAGCCGAAGTGATCCATCCGTCTTCTTAAAAAATAGAACAGGTGCACCCTAAAGTGACTCACTTGGTCTGATGAATCCCTTATCCATTAACTCTTGCAGCTGATTCTTGAGTTCTCGTAACTCTGCAAGTGCCATTCTATAAAGGGCTCTAGAGACTGGGCCTGACCCTAGCACTAGATCAATTACGAACTCCACCTCTTGATGTGGTGGTACACTTAGCAAGTCCTCTGGAAACACATTGGGGTACTCACAAACGACTAGAATGTCCTGTACCCATAAAGTTGATGAGGAAGAGACAACTACACTGGCCAAGTAACCTACATTGCCCTTGGCTAAGTAGTGGTAGGCCTTTATCGCGGATATCACCTGCTTAGGCTGCCCCGACCTCACTCCCTTAACAAAGCAAAACCCTTGCCCACGGAACTCCAATTGCACTCTTTTTTTACGCACAATCGATCATCATCGAATGCTGTGTCAACTAGTCCATGCCCAGAATAACATCGTACTCTTGCATATCCATCACTATCAAACTGGCCCTGAAGCTTATATCACCCAATCTAATACCAACTGACCGCAAATACTTCCATGCCAGGCTGTGCTCCCCTAGTGGGGTTATCACATTGAGGTAAAAAGCCAATCTAGCTGGCCTATCCCCAATTTTTGCAGCGAAGGACTCAAAGATAAAAGAAAATGTACTCTTTGAGTTAAACAAAACTCAGGCCATATGGTCTACCACCACAAAAGATCCTGAAAGTAGTACACATCACAACCACAACCCTTAGTTATTATTAAGTGCCAGTACTGATTACAGACAACTGTAACATAGGATGGAGAGTTACATAATATAACTCATTGCTATTCCTTACCCTCCCCTACGTCTCCTGAGGATCCAGCTTTTGGGGTAGATATTGTAAACACACGTCCTTTTGTGGGTTGACGTGGTGCAACTCCCGCTTTCTTGGGTGGATTTAGGCAATCCTTCTACATATGCTCTTGCTTCCCGCAGTTATAGCACACCACCGTTTGTTGTCGTCAAGGACAGTTGGGCACTATGTGCCCCCTATGTCCACAAAAAAAGCAAGTCTTCTCACCGTGCACACTATTATTAGACCCTATCTAACTCATGTTGGTGCTTCTCTTCCCAGAGAAACTAGATCTTCCACGAGCAAATGAGTCAAAATGCTCCATCCTTTTCTTCCTTAAGCTCCCAGAACTACTAGAGCTTGGTGCCCCAGAGACAGAAGGAGGACGTGGGGCGATCGCCTTGCCTTTCCCTTTCGGTTGACTCTCTATGTACCTCTTGTATTTTTCTTCGAAGCGGAAAGCTAAATCCATAGCATTTGCCAAGGTCTAGCTCTGATAACCGATGACTTTCATTCTCAATCTTGACTATAGCCTGTCCACAAACTTCCTTGCTCTGCGTTCTTCAATGTCAAAGGATAGGGCGAACCGCTCAAGGCAAGAGAAAGCAGCCTCATACTCGACCACAGAAAGATTTCCTTGTTGCAAATCCCTGAATTCTCGTTCCAATTTGTGCCATTCATGATTTGGAAAATATTTCTCAAAGAAAACCTCTCAAAATTCTTCCCAGAAAATTATCAATAAATCCGAGTTGGGAAATTTCAAGCGTCATGTGCCCCTCCAACACTAATTGGCGTTGCCCTCCAACAAAAATGCCGCCATTCTAACCCACCTTCTTTTGGGCATTCCATACTTTTCAAAATTTTCTCCACCCACAGCAACCAGGCTTCACATTCCTCGAGACTGACCCGACCATTGAGAGTCGGAGGATGCAGATGGTTCAACTGTTTCAACTTGTGATCACCCATGGATTCACTGGAACTCCTCATTCCAAAGGAGTGCATGAATCCATGCATCATACTCCTGAATTCCTCTTGCATCCCTCGCCATCCCCCTTCTTCCCCAGTCTCCGGGCTTACAACAGGTGCCTTTCCTCTACTTCTCCCTCGCAGTGGCATCCTATAATCAACCACCAATTCATACAAGTCAACAAACTAACTCAAGTGCAATAATACTTTTCGTGCAGTCCTATGGAACCACAAAATCGGACACCTTAAGCTAGTGCCACCTAGCGTCTTAAACTCTGATACCAATCTGTGACACCCTAGCTCCACACACTAGTATCCAACTACCTAAAGTCAATTAACCAGCAATTAATTATCAAAAACAAGTAACAAATTGTCAAACTAACAAAAAACTAAATAAGTAACTACTAACTGAAAAACTTTCAATCAAATAGAAATCTACTCCTACCAACAACCTGTGGTGTGTGGCTCATGGCTCCAACTATTTACACTGGTGAACTGGACTGCAACCTGAAAAAAAAAAAATACAAACATGTATAAGTGACATCCATTTGTCACCTAGTATACGTCTACCCAAAAATCAAAACAATAAAACGAGCATTGGAGCCTTTGACCATCAGCTCCCAAAACCACTCAACTGCCTTCTCGGCAGCCACAAAACCCAAAGTCTGTAAGAACCAAAAATTGCAAAACCTTATAGCAGGGAAACCCACTTTTCTTTTTAATCATGCCTTTAAAACTCTTTTTCCACATTCCTTTTTAAAATTCGTGCCTACTTTGAAAATCATTATGCACCCTTGGAATGGCTACTCTATGCCAACCCAAGTCTAGAAAACCACTACAAAATACTATCGCGAACCCAAGGTCTCTCTGGACCTAAAGCCGGAAAGACTGAGTCCGACATAGGAAACCACAACACACACACCCATCGACAAAACCTGTCGTGTCATTGTGGCTATCAGCGACCAACCAGCCAATAAGCAGTCGCCGAAGCGCACTACACTACCACGGACAAGCTACCCTATGTAGGAGCTCATCCATTCTGGATTCTTCTCTCTAGGAATCCACCAAAAGTCCACTCTAGGACAAACACAGGGTATGTCCTCTCGACGTCTTCAACTCAGGCCACCCGGTCTCCAACAAGGGCCCTACCATTTTGTAATCACAACCCTAGACCTATACCTGATCCTCCAGAGGTGTCAATCGTCCCCGGTTTGCCAGTACAGTCTGACAGTTGTGACTCCCACCACTCGGTAACCACAACCCTGAACTCACAATTGGTCCTCTAGGGGTATCAACCGTCTGTGGTCCACCAATGCGATCCATGACCAATGTGGTTCCTACCAAAATACCACAAAAAATCTTTTCAAAAACATATGCATTATTTTCAAAATCATTTTTAAACAATTTGCACCATAAGAACCTTTGTAAAACCCAAAACAATATTTTAAATCAACAAATACCTTAAAGAACCCATCAAAACTGATTTGGCCAGCATTCAGACATGACCCCACTTTGGTTGGATGCCCTAGGGGCATCCATGGGCACCCCATTGGTGCCAAACTTGCCGACTAGACTTGCCAGCAAGTCCCGCCAGCAAAAACTGCCACAAAGTTTCGCCCCACGTTCAAAAAAATAGAGCAGAAAAGCTTAGTTGGGTTGGTAAACCTGCAAACCCATTGATTCCTCCACAAGCCACGAAAACATGCAAATAATATACAAAAACGAAGATTTTTAAGTGTACTAACACATGGAATAAAAATCACGCAAATCTGACACCCACAACTCAAGATATACAAGATTTAAGCAAGAAAGCTCAAAAACAACTCAACAGTGACCATCTCCATGAAAAATATTGATAAATTCATTGGAAATTGCCTAAAAATTTCAAAACTCTTCCCACGCATCAAGATTCACTCAAGCAACAAGTTTGGATCAAAATCAAACTTAAATAAGAGGAAAATAAGGGGTAGAACATGTACCTTTTCTTCCTTTCCTCTTTTCTCCTCTTTTCCTTCTCTTTTCTTCATTGATTTTTCTTGGTTTTCTTCTCTCCTTAGCCACGAACCAGCAACAAAGTCAATACACTCTCCCTCTCTTCCTCTCTTTATCCCTCACTCTGCCTCTCTCCCCGTCCCCCTCCCCCTCTCCTTCTTTCTTTCTTTCCCCTGTTTCCTTACCTCTCTCAAGCCTTCCTCCACTTCCACTCTTTTTTAATCTATCTTTTTCTCATGCCCCCCCCCCCTATGCCAACCCTTCCTTTATAAGGCTTGGCCCAACATCCTTCTGCAATTTCGCACACATTTCGTGCCCAAGTCACGGGAAAATAAGAAATTATCTTGGACACACATTCTTATAACATAAATCACAGGTTCGGGGTCATTAGTAGACATGGAAATCAGGCCGGACGGCCCTAGGCCCAAGCTCAGCCCGGGCCTGTCGATCCTAGCAATGGACCGAACCAGGCCAGGAATGTTGTGGCTGTGGGCCGTGCCAGGCCCACGTGTGAGGCCCGCGTAGGCCCGTGAGTAGGTCCATTTTGGACAGTAAATTAGACTAGGTCGGGTTAGGCCGACCCCGAAATTTTCAAAAAAATTAAAAAAAAAACAAAACAAAACAAAAGGACCAAGCCGCCCACCTAGTCCAAAAAAATAAAAAAAACAAAAGGGTCGAGCTATCGCCAGCCTAGAAAAAAAACAAAACAAAAAGGCCGAGCTATCGGCCAACCCAGAAAAATAAAAAAAAAACAAAACAAAGGGTTAGGCCTCTTGCCCAGCTCAGAAAAAACACAACAAAAAGGGCTAGGCGGGCCATCCCGTCCTGCAAAAAAAAGAAGCAAAAGTGGAACATTGCAATTGTAACGTTTCATTGGCATTGGAAATACACCCCAACTCTATTCATTTTTCTTCATAAATCAATCTTCTCTTCTCTTCTCCACTATAACTCATATTCTCTACCACTTTCTCCTAACTTAATCTTTTCAAGTGAGGATTTGGTTGTTTGGCTTTGGATTCCGTCACGTCTGCTACTTTCCAGTTTCCACAATACACCAGCTGAATCGACAACATCAAAACTTCTCTACTTCTAATCCCTCTAAATTTTTTACTTCTAATCCCCTCATTTTTGGGTTTTAGTTTTTGTGGGTCAAGGGTTATTTTATTTTATTTATATTTTTTATATTAAAATGAAAAATTTTGGTAATGTTGGTAGCCATAATTATATCCCAAGTATGGAGTCAGATCAACCTCAATCTACTCCAACACAGACTACACAGTCCACAACTACTAAAAAACCTAGGAAACAAAGTTCTTGAGTTTGGGAGCATGTTATAAGTGACCCTGTAGATGAAACTAGGTGCTATTGTAATTATTGTAATACCGCTGTTGTGCCGAGTGGTGAAGGAGAAATCAGAATACCATCCCCTAAAGCAAGCATCCAATCCTCCACAGATGAACCTCACATGAAACCCTAGATCTGGAGAGAAGAGGGAGGAGTTCTCTCTATTCAATTG
>JAMKQA010026380.1:0-10726 GCA_024699735.1 Posidonia australis
ACACAACCCCGGACAGGGGGGACAAACTAGCAACACGTCCCACACCAAAGCCATAGAACGGGTTACCAGAATTGTCCTTCGCAAACTGTAGGTGGACTCAGGGGAGAAGAATGCATGCACCTATATGAATGAATCATGCATGTATGCTTTATATCTTTTACTTGCATTTTATTAACCAAGGGGAGAGTTCAAATTGGTCTCTAATTTTGCCTTATTAATTGTTCTCTGAGTTTGTGTGTTTTATTTTAACTAGAAGGGAGAAACAAATATGTCTCTACTCTCCAAGGCATGTGTAGACACCTCGATTTTGAGGTGACTCATTAATAAACTTTCCAGATGTTGCTTTGGATGTGGCTAACCCAATCACTTTTTGAAACCCCTTAGCTAGACCAATCCCAAACCTATGGTAGGATTACAGCCCAGTTAGAAATCCAGACAAATAGGGGGGAGCACCAAGTTAGAGCACCAATGTGGAACACCAGTTTGAAGCACCGAGCAGGAGCACTACAGTGGCACACCTGTTTGGAGCACCAGATTGGCACACCTACCTGGCGCACCAAGCTGGCGTGCAGCCACTTCTCAGACTGCTGCCTGCTGGCTTTCCACCTCCCATGGCTGTTACCTCCACCAACGAATATGCCTTGGAATCTTCCCATGCTCTTCGTTTACGAGGCTGCTTGCATTCTAGGAGTTACCCATGAGAAATCCCTATAAAAAGGCACCCATAGGCAACCATTTGGGGTCCCCTGAAAGAAAATCTGGAGCAAGCTACTGTTTTCTGCAATCTATCCTTCTTTCTCACGAGCATCCCCTTATATTCTGGAGCACTGTTAGCCCTTCCAAAGCAGCAATGATCCCTCTATCTTTGATATTTCAAGAAGGAACACTTGGGAGGTAGGTCCTCTTTTTCCCTTCTCCTTTAAATCTCAGCCATTGCACCAAGATAAAGCATGCTTTGAACCTCACATAAAATCTGATTTCTGCTGTTATATAAGAGATTTTTTTTATTATGATAGAATGTTGATTTCGTGTACAAGATACCTTGCATGCACAATCCATATATTAAAAATCAGCATGTAGTTCTTAAAAGTGGTTTTATTGTTCTTCTCTATTTCTTTGCACTAAGATCCATGATCCATGCATATATGCTAAGATACACTAAAGAGTTGTTCTTGATGCATTCACCACTAGCATGTCCTGTTGAGCTTATTTTTTCTCATGCATATTCTTCAAGATCCATGCAAATGCTTTCAGCCATGAATCCATGATGTGATATGATTTGGAATGAAATGATAAAAGACATTCATTTGTTAGTGTTTCATCATGTTTCAGTTTTTATCATCTGCATAAACTGATCTGCATTAATAAAAATTACCCATCTCTATTCTAGATCAGATTGCAGTCTGATCCAGATTTTCTGGAGCACCTAAGTGGCACACCAACCCAGAGCACCACTCTAGCGCACCATTCAGGTGCACCAGACTGGTCAGATAGCAAAACACTCACTTTTGCATCCCTGTTTGCATAGTTTTCCGATGATTTTGCATCCGATTCTTTCGCTGTTGATTTTCTGACATCTCATGGTTTTGCATGCATGTTTTCAGCTCTAAATACCAATTGTTTCCTAGTTATTGTTCCCTTTGAATGTTCAGTCCATGGCTAAAATCTGGTAGGCTGTTTGCCTCTACTCCAATATAGAGAACCTTGTGCATCAGCCCATGATCCAGAGACATGGCTGAGCCTTCTTGCATACATTTTAGCATGAATAGGGTAGAATCTTGTGTAAGGCTACTAGCCCTTGAGCACAAGGTCCACAAGTCATTATACTTGCATTTCTTTCACTTTTAAAGCATATTTTTCAAGTTTTGCAAAGGATTTTACATGGCATGATTTTCTGGAATGCATTCATGTGTGACTTTGCACTGCATGGATTTTTGTATTTGCTTTGGCACATCTTTCTGGCCTACAAGGGAGCACATAGGTGGCGCACCAAACTGAAGCACCAGTCTGACGCACCTAACAGGCACAGCAACATATTTCAATAGCACACAACAGGTTTTTATATGGTTTTTAGCATGCTTTCTCGACTTGATTTGTTTCTGGGTTTTCCTGATTTTCTTCCTTGATATATCAGGAAGGCATAGCTCTGTTTTTAGCCATTTCTATGCATGTTAGATTGCATTTGACATGTAGTAAAGCAAGGATGAAAAATCGCTCAAAATACTTAGATCCTTGATCCTATTTATGCAATATCTTTGCATCGACACCTGACCCGATATGTGAGCGATATTTCTGAGCGTTAGGACACACCCCTGCACATTATGCACCCTTATTTAGCATTAGACACGTCTCACTTAGCATGACATGGCATATTGCCCTCGAGCGTACAGTAAAGGCTGAAAAGCCAACATTTCATAAGTAAATGAGAAACTTATTAGAAGACCGATTTATCGGGCGCACGAGGGCTAATACCTTCCTCGTGCGTAACAAGGATCCTTACCCATTTTCTAGTTTGAGACCTTCTTTTCCATTTGGCTTGTTTGTATGACTTGCATGATTTATATGGTTTTCCTTGTCTTCCATTTAAATAGATTACGTGGCGACTCCTGCATTTGCATTTTTATCTTATTTTTGCCGTGACTTTGCCGATCCTCATGCATTTGGCCTTTCGCACCCAAGTCCCGGGGCTGTCTCCGGCATGGTTACATCATGTCAAGTGCGAAAGGGGAAGAAAACACACAAGTAAGGCAAGCAAGTAAACAAACAACAAACAAAAGGCATAATCATGGCATGTGCAAGTGTCGTGGCATCAAGATTGTGAAAAGAAAACATCCATCACATCAAAAGGTAGGATATATAACATGTGTGTGCAATGACAGAGCAAATGTGTGAAAGGAAGTACAAAATGCACTCCAAGTAAGCAAACAATCACAAGCAAGGCAAACAAACAAGCATGTAACGCCAAAGCCTCTAAAAGCAAGCGAAAAGATTAATCCTGAAAGCCGGAATCTAGTATCCCCAGCGAAGTCGCCAGCTACTATGACCGTGCCCCCGACGCTCGAGGAGGAGGTGAGGAGGCCACAGCCATGCCGAGATGGCGAGGGCGCGAGATGGGACGAGAGGGAGAGAAATAGAGTCACCACCTGGTCTTTTAAGGGAAAGACGAGGAAAACCACAAACAATTCACTAAAAGTGAATGAAAGAGACGCAAACGTGAAGGCCATATGTGTACTAACCAGAGGATGGATAAGGATTCATATTACACACGGAGAATGTATTAGGCACTCCCGTACGCCCGAGAAACTCGGTCTTTCTAGTCTGATTGGCTTGCTTGAGGCTGAATGAGTGTTTGCTATGCCTAGATTGTGTTCTAATCATGCTGATGTGAGTGCCAAGACAATACTAGATGGATGTGAAGGACGACATGCAAAAATTGCGAAGAAATTCACATGAATTGACAAAATCGCAAAAATCAAAAGGGAAAAAAAAACTTGTGATGGGGTTAAATGTCAGCCCTCAAGCCTGTTACTGTACGCCCTTGGGCGATAAGAAAAATCGTGAAAATCGAGAAATTCTCGGAAAGCATCTCGCAAATAAGTGGAAATTAGGATAAATCCGAGAAAATCAGAAGGGAAAAAATAATCCTCATTCTAGGACTATGTCGGCTTTGACAAGCCTTTTAATGTACGCCCTCGGGCGATGAAACACAAATCAAATCAAAAATATGAAATTTAGGATTTAAACCAATCAAATCGGATAATGGACATGAGACCCTAAGGACAAAGTGAAAAAAAGAAAACCATGGAGGAAAGGCATGGAATGCCGGCTCGCTAAATAGGGATAAATGAGAAGAAAAAGGATAAAAAAGTAAAGATAAGTGCCTAAATGTGCAAAAACTCTAGAGAATGGCTGAAACATGGACAATGCGAGACTACATGCAAAGAATAGGATGTTTGCTCATGAATTGAGGCATAGGGGCAATTTGGTCATTTTCCCTGGACAGAGGTGACAAGTACATGCATGGGAGTGATGCATGGCCTAAGATATGTCAAAATGTATGCTAAATGTCTGTAAATTTTCATTTGGAAGAAACCGGGAGAAGAAAAATCACCAAAAGGATGTAAATACAATAGATGACAAACATAGGGACTAAAATGCAAAATTCACGAAAAAAACGAGAGACTGGATGAAAACCAGGTTCATGATCCTTATTCTGACATGCAAATGATGAGTCCAGTGTCAATGTGGCACAAGGATGTAAAAATTGCACTTGAATAATTTCCTGAAAATTCAGGGACTAAAGTGCAAAATTTACACGTTAGTGCAAATGCATCCAAAATGTGAAACTGTAGATCAAATCCCAGTGAAAACATGATGCTTAAATAGATTCCATGATTAAATGCAAAACAAGAGTGAAAATACCCCCAAAATGTGATGGAAAACATTTTAAAACCTTAAATGATGGATTTAGAAATAAATTAAGGGCCAAAATGTAAATTTCATGTTCAAAAATACTTTAATATGAATTCAGGAGCTTTTCTTCAAAATATCAGGGCTTGGTTGTAGCAAAAATTAAGCTTTTATGTTGGTCAGAGTAATTATGAAGTTTCCTGAGGTTTAAAGTGCAAAATTCACAGTGAAAACTCATTTTTAAAAATTCTAGGAGTTAAATGCAAATTTTCAGGACCGAATTGCAAAGAAATTCTACTTCCATGAAGAACAGTGTAATTTTTAAAGAATCTAGGACTCAAACTGCAAAATTCACAGAGGAAAGACATCCTAGAAAACTTCAGGAGTTTAAATGCAAATTCCCAAGACTAAAATGTGATAAAAACATGCATCAATTTGCTAAAAATAAAAGATGAACTCTTCAGGAGGTCAGATCCAAAATTCACGGATAAAATAAAGAATAAAAATTATTTTAAAACTGTAAGGACTAAAATGCAAATGTCTGGACCCATATGTAATAAAAAAAGAACTGAAATGTAATAAATAAAGGACCTAAAAGTAATAATGAAAAACTAATATGAACTGACCATAAAAGGCCCATTCGAAGATCACCAGAGGTCGCTGGCGCTCTATCGCCGACGACCATCTCCGGCGACCTCCCAGGGGTTCTCTAGGGACTGGCAGGGCACGAGACGGCCGGAGGAGCATCACGGCGGCACGGCGGAGCTCCAGGGAGCATCGGCGAGGCTTAGGATGGTCTGGATCGTTCCCCCCACCTTGCGCTACGGCGAGGGGGACTGCGACGGTGGCTGGGATGTCGCGGGGCGTCGGGGCAACTGCGGAGCGGCGTAGAGAGGCTCGGCGCGTGGCGGAGAGTGTTCCGGAGACATTGGCGTGGAGGAGGAGGCCTTGGTTTGCTCCAGCGGCCTCTCGTCGACGGGCGGTGGCAACTGCAGCCAGCGGCGAGGGCGCGGTGGCGAGCGGAAGCTTCTCTGGGGCAGAGGGGCTCAGAGGGAGAGGAGAGGAGAAGAGAGGGCAAGAGGAGGGAAGAAGGCCCCTGGGTGCCTGCCCGCAGTCGGACTCAGAAGCCGCCGGCGATGGTAAACCCATCGCCGGAGGAGGGCTGGAGGCGCGCGGGGAGGCTGGCTCCCTCGCGGCGCATCCTGGGGTCTTTAGGAGACTTCGGGGTGATGCTCAGAAGTGAAGTAGAAGGGGAGAAAAGTACCTATCGTGCGAGCTATCCTCTCCATAGTGCTTGCGGGCGGATCGACGGCGGGGCTCCGGCTGCTCTGGTCTGCCCACCGATGGCTAGGGTCTTTGGAGAAAGGGACGGGGCTCTGGCTAGGCTCTGGCTTTGCTTGTGCGAGGGCAGGAGGTCTCGCCAGAGGTCTGAGGTTTCTGTACTCTGTCTTTCCTCTCTGTGATGCGGTTTTTTCCGTCGTGGGTGGGTTCTCAAGGCTTTAAGGGATAGGTATGAGTGAGGAGGATCGTGGGTGCAGGTTGTGGTTGACCAGATCGTGGGAGGAGTGAGTGGGGGAGAGATGGTGTGAGAGGAAGAAGATGATACTATTCCTTTATTTTTCTTTGCCTAAGTTTTTGATTAAACATGTAATGGGTGTATTGGGCTTTAATGGGCCAGCTTTGTGGGCTTTTGGTTTCTCTTTTTGTTTTGTTTTGTTTTTTGTTTTGTTTTGAGTTTTTGATTTTGTTTTAAGTTTTTAATTTTTTTTTGGTGATTTTAATTAAATTTTGATTTTGAATTTAATTATTTTTTAAATTAGGGTTTTAGAGAAGTTTTGAATTTCATTATGAGATTTTAAATTAATTTCTTTTGGGATTTAAAGTTTTTAGGTTTTTTTTTAAATTTTAGGGTTTTATGATTTAATTAATTAGTTTTAAATTAGGATTTTATGGATTTAACTATTTTAGGGGGTTTTAGGTTTTTTTTTGGGGGGGATTTTAATTAAAGTTTTTTTAGCTTAAATTAGGGTTTTGTAGTTTTAATTAAGGATTTTTTAGTTTAATTAAAGTTTTTGGGTTTTAAATGGAATTTTGGGTTTTAATTTATGTTTTTTAGATTTTAGACATGGTTTTTAATTTAATTAGGGTTTTTCAGATTTTAATTAAAGTTTTTGGGTTCAAATTAGGGTTTTTTAACTTAATTAAATGACTTTATGGTTTTTTAGGGTTTCTTGAGTTTAATTTATTTTTTCTTTGAAATTAAATGAATTAAAGTGGTTTGAAAATGGATTTCATTTTGTTTTGATTTTAATTAGGGTTTTCACTTGATTAATTAGGATTTTAAGTGGATTTTGCTTAACTTGGTTTTTAAATAGTGGTTTTTGCTTAGATTAAGTTTGAGTGGGTTTGTGTGGACCTAATGGACTTGTGTGGGCCTAAGTGGGTCTGTCTGGACCTCATGAGCTTGTGTGGACCTAATGGGCTTGTGTAGTCCTAAGTGGGTCTGTCTGGGCCTAATGGGCTTGTGTGGACCTAATGGGCTTGTGTGGGCCTAAGTGGATCTGTTTGGGCCTAATGGACTTGTGTGGGCCTAAGTAGGCTTAGGATTCTATGGAGTTAGGGTTTAGGTGTGATGGTTGCAACCAGAGCATCTTCTAAAGGAGTCTGCCGTCAAGTGACTGCAAAATCGAGATGTCTACACTAACACATCTTTAAACATACATTTACATGTGTAGAAGTCCAAGTCATAACTCATTATTTTTAAAATAAACCTCCATTAAACTACATGACTTAATTAAAAAAAGGAACTATCGATTCTTCAATAACACAATAGCAATTATCTTATCTTTACTTGGATCAATTCATAATTCATAACACGCATCCAAAATCCTTTATTCATATTATTCCTTGATTTAACACACATATCAAAAAAGTGCTACATAGATACCAATCTCCCGAACAAAGTTCACTATCCTCTAACCCAAAACTAATCTAAATTGCACCTCTCATACGCATTAGCAAAATACACAGGCGACACGTGCAATCCCAAGGTCATTGATGATACAAGTTTGATTAGGTTTTGGTATGCTAAATGTGGGGTTATAGGATAAGATTTGGTTAGTAATTTCACATCATGGGTAAAAGGTTTAACCATGGTTAGTAGATGTGGGGTAACGAGGAATATTGGTGTAACGATGTAGTATCTAAGGTCAAGCAAGTAAATAATTATTAAACGACAACATACTGAAAAATATGAAACCTTTCGAGGACATGTAAGCAAGTAAACAGTTATTAATCAAGCCCACACACGAAAATATGGAACTTTCCAAGGCATGCAAGTAAATTTTTCGAAAGAAAAAAAAAAGCCCCCCGAATCGGTCTGAAGCTTAAAATCCACAGCCGTGGGATAGTCATCGGACGGTACGCAGGCATGGGCGCAAAATAGTCTTCTTTTGTGATTTCTACTCTCCGCAGCACTGCCGACTCCTGGTCTCGTGATTTTTTGATCGGAGGGAGATCTCCATGGCGAAAAATCAACGCTTTACGGTGCCGATGCTGTTGGAGCTCTCCAGGCTGAGATTGGGGGTGGGATTGGGATGTGCTGGTCTCGGTTCTTCCCTTTCTGCGGAGTGGAGGTGTTTCGGCACCACGGGGAAGGAGGAAGACCAAAGGGAGCGGGAGCCGAAGGAAGCAGAGGTGGTTTGTGGTACCAGCGAGAGTGAGAAGGAAGCGGCGGCGGCGGAGGATGAGGATTTGGAGGAGGATGGAGTGAACGTGAACAAGGAGACGGGGGAGATTGGTGGGCCGAGAGGACCGGAACCTACGCGGTATGGGGATTGGGAGCAGAAGGGCCGATGCTCCGATTTCTGAAATGGGTAATGTTTATTTTCCTCTGTGTGTGTATATATATATACGTTCCCATAAATTCCATTTGATATATATACCATGTACTGCCTTGCGTTTTGGCCTTATTACTCTTTGGTTGTGTTAAGCATGGTAAATATTAATTTGTCGGTTGGAAACACGAGAACAAAACCAAAAATGCTGGGGGTAGGACTTTGGAGGGGATTGGAAATGGATTGATGTTTCACGGTTATGCTCCTTGGAATGGTAGCGTAAATTAGCTATTAGAGGACATTCTGCCTAAATTGTTTGATTATATCTGCCCACTATTTACATTGGATGTCCAACAAGTTGATTCATATGGGCCATATGTCTATTTGAAAATAAGTTATACATTGAAAACATATTTATATTCTGTATAAGTAATATAAAAATTGGGTTAAATCGGGTTAAATCAAATTTAAATTGCAAATATAACATCAGATCGTTCTAATTGTCGGTTCACTTTTTTTTTGGTAACGGTTTAGAGTTTATAATCAATTCTTGATTATAGAGCTACCACCAAGAAATCAAAAATTGTCCAAAATAGTATATGAACCAAGGGACACAAAGATCCCCCAAATCAAAATAAAACAACTCCTAAAAATCGGAGTCAGAAATCATCCAAAATACTAACAAGAGAGTTCAAATGAAATGAACATATTCTGATTAACAAGAATTTAATCAGCCAATAGTGTCATCCTTAGAGTTATAAGTTGAGGAGGACAACTCAACTGCAGGAGGAGGAGGAGGCACCGAGTTGTTAAAAGAAGTAGCTGTAATTTGTGCCTTATCATTATTTCATGAAATTTGCATATTTGAAACCGATTGAAGCAACACATCTTTTTCAAAACTTAAACCTAAATTTTCTATCCAAGAATACATTAGGGAAATAATGTCAAACATAATAAACTTACAAGATGTTGTCTTATTTTGAAAGATTCTATTATTTCTTTCCTTCTAAATATTCCAAATCACAACAGGAATTAAAATATTCCAATTAATCTCAGATAAGTCAAAGGAACTTGCAGGTCTATAGTTAAATAAGTCCTCAATATGAAAAAAAAAAGATATAGAGGGGAGTTAGTAAAAAATTTCCAAATTGATGTCACAAGAGTAATGAATAAAAAGATGAGAAGCAGTTTCACAGTAGTTTTTACACATAATACACAAGTCCGAACCATTCTAGCCTTTTTCCCGTAAATTTTCTCTAGTAAGGATCTTATTTAAAACCAACAACCAAGTAAAAAGTTTAATTTTAAATGACAACCAGGTCTTCCATATTTTTTTGTATAAATAAAATCTGATGTCATCATCATTAATTACTTTATAACATGAATTAACAAAAAATATAGAATTAGCGGTTGGATTCTAATGTATTTTATCCATACCTGATTGCAGTTGAATCCCATTCAATAGTTCTGCGAGCTGGTCTGCTTGTGATTGAATAGCATATATATGATCAGGAAAATCAAAATTGAAATTGAAAGTCCTATGTAACTCAATTACCTTCTTGACAGGTGTTTTTTTGTATTTAGCAATATTATATAACTTAGGAAATTTAAGTTTCAAAGGAATCTTATCTCTCCATTTTTTTTTCCAAAAAATTGTATTTTCACCATTACAAACTTCATATCTGGAGAAGTAGCTAATGATATTAAAGTAGGATTTTAATTCATGCCAAATCGGAGAGCATTTTCCTTCAGAGGTGTTAAGAATAACTCCTGACCAAGAATGAGAGAAATATCTAGCTCTTAACAAAGTAGGTCATTTCAAATTAGGTGTGCGAAAAAGTAATTGCCACAAAAGCTTATTTTTAAAAGTCAAACAAAAATTCTTTAAGTTGATGATGTCCCAGTCCTTATGTTGCTTTGGTCGACATAAAGCAGTCCATTTAACTAGATAATATCCCTTATCATTGAAAGAGGTAGATTTTTAAAGAAATCTACTCCTCATTCTGTCAATTTCATATTCTACTTTTGATAGAAGATGCAATACAGATAGATAATAGGTTGAAATAGCTGATAGAATAGAGTTAACAAGAATTAATCTTCCACCTAAAGATAGAAATTTTACTTTCCAAGAAGATAATTTGTTTGAAATCTTCTCAATAATTGATGTCTAATTCTTATATGTAGTTTTTTTATGATGCAAAGGAAGGTTAAGATAAGTAATGGACAAATCTACTGCTTAACATCTTAAGATGTCACAGTAATATTTCAATGATGACTCAGAAACACCAACATCAGTAAGAAAGGATTTTAAAAACCACTTTGATGACTCAGAAACCAGTGTTCTTTTGGTTCGATTTTTAAAACCTTGTATCTGCCTTTTTGTTCTCCATTCTGCATTGGATATATTAGTGTTCTGACTTCAAAACTGTTGTTTTCCTCTTGCAGGGCACAGCTTTCTTGTAGGACTTCCAAGAATTCCA